>JAIUZE010006569.1:0-64572 GCA_022085475.1 Heliosperma pusillum | reverse complement strand
GAATAGAATAAGGGAAAAGGTGAGCTTCATCAAGAACTCGCTTTCTCAAATCAAGAGCATTAGGCACAAACAAACGGCCATGGAATCGAAGAACACCTTTATCATCAAACTTGAAATCTTTAGCTTTACCTTCAAGAAGTTTGGCTTGAATAGACTTGTAGGTAAGATCATCAACTTGGCTTTCGCGGATCTCACGGAGAAAAACAGGTTCGGTAGTCATAGCACCAACATAAACAAATCCACGCTCCACGAATTCTAACCTCAACTTTCGAAACTCGGCACAAAGATCATCGGGTAATACCCACATAGCATTCAATGCATGAGAAGTTTTCCTACTAAGAGCATCGGCAACAACATTTGCCTTCCCTTCATGGTACAATAACTCAAAATCATAATCATTCACCAATTCCAACCATTTTCTTTGCCTCATATTCAACTCTTTTTGAGTAAATATGTACTTCAAACTTTTGTGATCGGTGAATATACGACAATGAACATCAATAAGGTAATGTCTCCACACTTTCAAAGCATGAACAACGGCGGCCAATTCCAAATCTTAAGTAGGATAGTTCACTTCATGAACTCTCAACTGCCTCGAAGCATAAGCCACCACTTTCCTACTTTGCATAAGTACACAACCCAAACCCATCTTGGAAGCATCACAATAGACATAAAGTCTACACCATCTTCAGGCAAAGTCAACACCGGAGCGGTAGTTAACCTTTTCTTTAACTCTTGAAACGCGGCTTCACAAGCTTCATTCCATATGAACTTGGTTTCTTTCTTCAACAACTGGGTCATCGGTCTAGCAAGCTTAGAGAAATCCTTGACAAATCTACGGTAATAACCAGCTAAACCAAGAAAACTTTGAATTTCTCTAATATCGGTCGGACTCTTCCAATCAACAACGGCCTCAATTTTCGAAAGATCCACCATTACACCCTCTTTAGAAATCAGATGCCCAAGAAAGGACACCTTAGGTAACCAAAATTCACACTTGGAGAATTTAGCAAACCACTTTTGACGACGAAGAACACCCAAAATAGTCCTTAGATGAATAGCATGCTCTTCTTCGGACTTGGAGAAAATAAGAATATCGTCAATGAACACCACCACACACTTGTCAAGATACTCACTAAAAGTGCGGTTCATTTGGTCCATGAAAATAGCGGGAGCATTTGTCAATCCAAATGGCATCACCTTGAACTCATAATGACCATACCTTGTACTAAAAGCGGTCTTCGGTATATCAACATCACGAACGGGAATTTGGTGATAACCGGATCTCAAATCGATCTTGGAAAAAGTAGAAGCACCCTTTAGTTGATCAAACAAATCTTCAATCCTTGGCAAAGGATACCTATTCTTGATTGTAATCCGATTCAACTCACGGTAATCAATACAAAGCCTCATAGAACCATCTTTCTTCTTCACAAAAAGAACGGGAGCACCCCAAGGCGAGGCACTTGGTCGAATAAAACCCTTCTCAATCATATCATCAAGCTGCTTCCTTAATTCTTTCAACTCGGTTGGAGCCATAAGGTTAGGAGCTTTGGCTATGGGTCCGGAACCAGGTACAAGATCAATAGAGAACTCAACATCACGCTCGGGAGGAATCCCGGGCAAATCTTCAGGGAATACATCAACGAATTCACGAACTATAGGCACATCTTCAATATTTGGCAAAGAGGTAGTTCAAGAAGTCATAATACACAAGTATGCTTGGTGACCTTTTCTTACCATACTTACCAATTTCATTGCGGAAATCAAAGACACACCTTTTCGGGGATGAGATCCCTTATAGGTTATTCTAACTCCTAAAGGACTCTTTAAATATATATTACCACATGAAAGTTCATAGACCCCAATTAGACTCCTCTAATTAGTTACTAAATTACTTGTTAATTTAGTGTTTAATAAAGATCTATGTAGCATGCATGCAAATTAAAATGCATAATAAAAAGTAAGAAGAAATTTCCTTACATTGGGAAATTTCGGTTTATATGGGCACAACAAGAAACACCTTTCTTGTTGATCTTGTGCTAGAAAGAAATAGATGATCCTCCTTGTAATCTTCAAATTAGAAGACCTCCTTTAAGATGCACCCAAGAGATAACCCAAACTAATCACTTAGTTTTTGACTAGAAAACACAAGTGATAATATGAACTAATATTAGATTTATTACTACTCTAGTAATAGGAAAAATATTAGTGTTTGAGAGTTTTAGAGAGATGAGGATTTTAGTGAGATAAACATGCAAAATAAGAATGAACAAGTGAAGTAAAATGAACAACAATCTTGTCCATTTAAGGACACATGGTCCGGCCAAAGAGAGCCCTTGTGGCCTCTTATTTTGTTTAAAATAATCTCATGCAAATTAGTTGAGTGTAGTAGTGAATAAGACCATGATCATGTGTCATAAACATGATATGATCACATGATGTAGTGTAATACAAGAAACAACAATCATCATGTTATACACTACCATATTTTCGGCACCCACTAGTATCATGTGGTCTATTTTGATTTTTGATATTTGTCCCACAAATACTTATAATCATATGTTTAATTATCTTGTATAATTAAGGGTTAATTTGATCATATAACAATTATATGACTCAAATTAATAAATAATATACACTTAACTTTTAAGTGATATTTTAGCATTATATCAATATATAATGGGTCCCACAATGCCTAGTTAGTTTATTTTACAACTCCTTGTAAATATAATTAACTAATCACCTCTACCTCAAAGTATATGCATAACCTCAACTAATTTAATGAATTAACTATTAATCATTAAATTAAATCTTATTTAATTGTATTAAAATAAGATGTAAAATTTATTCAGTCAATTATCGTATAATTGACTAATAAACTTATCCGGAATGAGTTCGTAACTCAATTTCCAATAATTAACTCTCGTAACTAAACATATATCAAATATATATATAAAGTACTAATTAATATGTATCGTATCCAAATAATTAGATTTCTGTTTGGGTCTCATCCTATAGGTGTGACCGAAAGGGGTCAGTTGATTACCGCCGTCATACGACAATAACGTCTAACTCTAGTCAGCTGACCGTTATCGATTTACGTTAATCAACTGACGTGGAGTATCAAAATACTAGTCATCCCACTAATATTCCAAAATGAGATTTAATAATATAAATGCACTATTGTGGAGGACACTTGCTCGAACAATCTCCCACTTGTCCGATACAAGTTGTGCATATAGTCACATTATTGCGGAGGACTCCTACTCCCACAATATCTCCCACTTGTCTCGACAAGTTGTGTGCTACCAATTCTCTTGTCACTTTAGCGTCACATCCTCCCACTCATCGCAAGGTGTCTTTCAGGTCGCACTTGCGATTTGGAAAAATAAATTTGAGTGGTTTTCTCGATCTGGAGAGTAACTGTCTGACCGGAAAATCTACCATAGATCTCTTCCGAGCGTGGCCACGCATTTCCAGTCACTACTCCTCGAGTGGCCCGAAGATGTTAATACCCAACGGGGGTGGACAATTCCTGTTGACCCAACTTACACTGTATAATGCAAATCACCATGACCCAGTAGATGCCCATCGGCCTCCTTTCACGGCACGACCTAGGACAAAAACCAAAGTCAATCGGAAAATACACCGACTCAGGTAAATGGTCGCCAGTCTAAAGAATCGACTCATAGGAATATAATAGAAATCCCCGCCACGACCAGGCTTCAATAATTTTCATAAGGGACTCTATCATGGTCACTGTCCGACAGAGTGTCTCTACAGTCTGTCTATGTAAACGATCAGTCATCTCCATGACTCCATGGTGCTGAACCAACCATCGATCGACTTAGAATCTAGTCATTGCGAGACGTCACCATATGCAAATGACTAGGGACGATTACTAAGTTCATCATGTTCACTTGAATTGAGTTCAACCTATCTTATAACCAATTTGGACAAAAACAAAGTAATAAAATTTAGTCAATACTAAATAAAAGAGCTCATATGAAACTCGAACAATGAATGCAATTATCATATATGTAAACATTGATACAACATTCAATTATTACATATCACATAATCTAGAGGAATTCAGGAACTCGTCTTAATCCCATCGAGACGACATGACTGTCATGTTTAGCCTTTGTAAGAGGCTTGGTTAGAGGATCAGCGATGTTATCGTCTGTCCCAACCTTACATACATCTATTTCCTTCCTCTCCACGTAATCTCTAATTACATGGTATTTCCTAAGTACATGTCTAGACTTGTTACTAGACTTGGGCTCCTTTGCTTGAAAGATAGCCCCACTGTTATCACAATACAACGTGATGGGATCTGTGGCAGTAGGGACTACACTTAGCCCTTCCAAGAACTGCCGAATCCACACAGCTTCCTTTGCAGCCTCTGATGCCGCGAGGTACTCAGCTTCTGTTGTAGAATCCGCAGTCACGCTTTGCTTGAAGCTCTTCCAGCAAACGACTCCTCCATTCAACATAAAGACATAGCCGGATTGGGATTTTAAATCATCCCTATCAGTTTGGAAACTAGCGTCCGTGTAACCCTTTACACGTAACTCAGTCTCTCCTCCAAACACCAAGAACGAATCTTTAGTCCTTCGTAAGTATTTAAGGATGTTCTTTACGGCTATCCAGTGACTCTCACCTGGATTGGCTTGATAACGACTCGTCATGCTCAAAGCATAGGCGACGTCGGGGCGAGTGCACATCATAGCATACATGATCGACCCAACTGCTGAAGCATAAGGGATCAACTTCATGCGTTCAATCTCCTCGGTGACGGTAGGACTCTGGGATTTACTCAGAGTGATACCATGACCTATTGGAAGAAAGCCTCTCTTAGAGTCTTTCATTTTGAACCGATCAAGAATCTTATCTATATAAGCTTCTTGACTTAATGCTAGTATCCTCTTGGATCTATCTCTATAGATCCGGATACCCAAAATGCGTTGTGCCTCTCCCAAATCCTTCATCTGGAAATGTTTCCCAAGCCACTCCTTGGTAGAAGTAAGCATTGGTATGTCATTCCCAATGAGAAGTATGTCATCCACATACAAGATAAGGAAAGTAACTTTGCTCCCACTAAACTTCATGTATAAACATGGTTCCTCGACACTTCGAGTGAATCCATTTTGTTTAATTACATGATCGAAGCGATGATTCCAACTCCTTGATGCTTGCTTAAGACCATAAATGGATCTCTTAAGTTTGCATACCTTCTTAGGGTTGGATTTATCCTCAAAACCTTCAGGTTGTGTCATGTACACTTCCTCTTCTAGAATCCCATTCAAGAAGGCGGTTTTGACATCCATTTGCCAAATTTCATAGTTATAAAATGCGGCAACCGCTAAGAGAATCCTAATGGATCGAAGCATAGCGACTGGGGCAAAAGTTTCGTCATAGTGTAAACCATGAACTTGAGTGAAGCCTTTTGCCACCAATCTAGCTTTGTAGACATCAATATGTCCATCTATGCCATTCTTGATCTTGTAGATCCACTTGCACTGAAGAGGTCGCACCTTCTCAGGTAAGTCTACCAAGTCCCATACTTGATTTTCGTACATAGAATCCATTTCGGATTGCATGGCCTCAAGCCAATGCGTGGAGTTGGGACTAGAAACGGCCGACTTGTAGGTTGTGGGTTCATCACTTTCAAAAAGTAATAAATCACCATCTCCCTCGATACATCCAAGGTAACGATCAGGTTGAAAACTAATTCTACCTGACCTTCTAGGGACAATAACCGTTTCAGACGAGGAGGGAACGTTTTCCTCCACTTCATTTTCGGTTTGTGGCTCTCGAACTTCGTCAAGTTCGAATTTTCTCCCACTCTGCCTTTTAGAAACGAAATCGCTTTCTAGAAAGACAGCATCACGAGACACAAACACTTTATCCTCATGACGGTTGTAGAAGTAATATCCACGAGTCTCCTTAGGGATATCCTACAAAATAACATTTGTCGGATCTGGGTGCGAGCTTGTCATTAGACTTCTCATGAACAAACGCCTCGCAACCCCAAATTTTCATAAACGACAAATAAGGAACCTTTCCTTTCCATATCTCATATGGAGTTTTATTGGCTGCTTTAGTCGGGCTACGATTTAGTGAAAATATTGCGGTTAAGATGGCAAATCCCCAAAACGAGTCAGGAAGCTCTGTAAGACTCATCATCGACCGAACCATATCTAATAAAGTTCGGTTTCTCCTTTCAGACACACCATTTAATTGTGGTGTTCCAGGAGGAGTCCATTGTGATACTATACCGCAATCTTTTAGGTGTGAATCAAATTCATAATTTAGATATTCACCACCACGATCGGATCGTAGGGTTTTTATCTTCTTATTCAATTGGTTTTCCACTTCATGTTGAAACTCTTTGAACTTTTCAAAAGCTTCACTCTTATGCCTCATTAAGTAGACGTATCCATATCTACTTAAATCGTCGGTAAAAGTAATGAAGTACTTGTAACCACCTCTAGCTTGGAGAGTCATTGGGCCACATACGTCGGTATGTACAAGGCCTAATACTTCACTTGCTCGTGTCCCTTTTCCCGTAAAAGGAGCACGAGTCATCTTGCCCAAAAGACAAGATTCGCATTCACCATAAGATTCGTAATCAAATGGTTTGAGAAGTTTCGTTGAAACAAGTCTCTTTATGCGTCGTTCGTTTATATGACCTAAACGACAATGCCAAAGGTATGATTGATTAGGTTCACCTAATTTGAGCTTCTTGCTTTCGATATGATATATTTCATTAACATTATCAAGAACATAAATGCCTCCAATAGAGATGGCTTTACCATAAAACACATCATTAAAAGAAAACGAACAACTATTGTTCTTGATTACAAAAGAGAAACCCTCCGCGTCAAGTACGGAAATGGAGATAATGTTCTTAGTCAAGGAGGGTACAAAATAACAATTATTTAAATACAACTCAAGACCACTAGCTAAGGTTAATACATAAGTTCCTACGGAGACGGCGGCAACTCTTGCTCCATTCCCCATTCGTAGGTCCACATCACCCTTGGCTAGTGCTCGCACGTCCTTCAGCCCCTGCAAGTGATTACAAAGGTGAGAACCACATCCAGTATCAAATACCCAAGTGGAAGTGCAAGCATAGTTAATATCTATCATATAGAGAGAAGAGAGGATTATACCTGACGGTGTCACACATCCGTCCTTCTTATCCTTCAAATACTTGGGACAATTGCGTTTCCAATGTCCCTTGCCTTTACAATAAAAGCATTCGGCTTCGGCATGCTTCTTACCCTTAGCCTTGGCATTGCCATTCATAATAGCTTTGCCCTTTCCCTTTCCATGCTTCTTAAATTGGGCTTTGGCTTTTCCCTTCCCCTTTTGAACCCCTAGCTTTAAGTTTTTCAATCTCATTGAAAGAACATCCCTTTGCTCACTCCCACTTGCTTCCATATCCCGTTCGACTTGGGTAAGGAGAGCATGGAGCTCGTGAAAGCTCTTATCCATGCCATGCATGTTATAGTTTGCCCTAGCTTGGGCAAACTTGGGAGGAAGTGAGTGAAGGATGCGGCCAACCGCTAGCTTCTTAGGAATCTTGACCCCTAGACGATCTAGAGTGTCAACATGTTCCACCATCTTAAGCACATGTGGACCAACCTTTTGGCCCCTCTCTAGCTTGGCTTCAAAAAGCCGAGTCATAGCATTGTATTGGCGAATCTCGGGTGATTGAGAAAAAGCCAATGTCACCCTAGAGAATATCTCATATGCTCCAAGGGTGATGTATTGTTGCTTAAGGGTTGAGGACATCGACCAAATCAAGACCATCTTGACGTCGTTTGCTACCTTAAGGTATTCCTCATAGGCGGCTTTGGCCGCATTAGTGGCCCTTGGGCCGGGTTCATTTGGAGGTGCCTCGGTCAAGTAGCGCAAAACGTTATCCGATAACGCCGCGCTCTTGATCGTTTGCTCCCACTCGACGAAATTAGTTCCATCGTCTTTTAAGATGCATTTGTCCATAACGGACCTTAGCCATGAGTCTTTTCCTAGTTGAACGGTGTTGTTATTGTTTGCCATTGCGAATTATGAATAACTACAACAAAATTAGGAAATATTAACATTCATTGTTTTAATCAATTTTACTTGTATAACCAATTTAAACAAGTCACTCATATAATGACCCCTCACGAAATTATATAAGCGATTCCGAGACCCGCATTTTAGACAAAAGAACATGTTATGCAACTTTTATGTAAAAGACGGTAAGTCAACTTTTGACTAATTCTACTCCTAGAACTCTCGGTCGACGGATTTCAACAAAACCATCTCCTAGTCCCAAGATAACGCTTATCTTGTTGAGTCCAACCCGATTTAGGCGTGTGATCGTATCACCCTACTTACCCGAGGTAAAAAGGTCCACGTTGTGGTTGTCCTAATGAACACGGGATTCATAGGTGCTTCAATTGGTAAGGCTAAATCTCAATTTCTTTTTAAGTTATGTGAGAGGTCTTGCCAATTTTAGTTATTAATTCCCTATAAGTGAACTAAGTCGGTGAATTTTGAATAACGTTGAATTGACAATCGATAAATAAAACGCATGTTGGTGATTTTGGCATGTGCGGAAAAATAAAGCAAGCAATCAAATTAAATCCTAGTATGGCCACCTAGCTAATCTAATTAACTAGATGATTACAAATCGGAAACCAACTCCTTGGTCCCTTGCCTCTTCATGGAACGCCTTCCAATATGGCACCGTCTTTTGGAACACCGACTTTGGGAATCACCGTCTTCACAATAAATAATTACAAAAATACAAATGAATACATAGAAAATTCCTATTATACATTTGATCTATAAAATGAAATTATTAATTATTACAAAACGGCGATACGAAATCGCAATAAATTACAACCAAATCGGTATTCCCTTACATTACGGGTAATACCGATTAATATAATCTAGGCCATACTAGGTACAACTTGCAATTAAAATAAATAAATGACATTCATTCATTCAACAACATAAATAAAAATGCTGTAAAATCATGCCAAAATCACCTTCAACACTTGTCATGTTCATTCTAGCTCGGTTTTTACGAATTTTATCGATTTTATCTACTAAAAATCAATAATCAACACTTAAATCGTATTTAAGCTCAAAATAATTATCTAAACTGATTTAGAACTTAAAATTAGTCCCCACTAATTTCATTTGTATTTAATTAGTTTGAATTGATCGCATTTGCTATTTAAAGAGGTTTATTCATAACTTTTATGAATTAAACCCAAAATAAAATTAAAAAATCATTAAAATTGAAACAAAAATACTTGTACATACTGGAACAATTCCAGGAACCTCAAGAACACAAAACATTTGCCCAAAAAATTTGAAATGATTTTATGAACAAATAGCTTTATAATAATCGGTTTTTATCAAATAAAAACCAACTAAAAAAGTAAAATGATGAAACAAATTTTCAAATTTTACCAGGATGATAAAAAAATTATTTTAAAATGTACAAAATATTTTCAGTTCCATAAAGTCTCGTTTCAATTTTAAGAACAAAATAACTCCTTTAAATCGATTTTTATCCAATAAAAATCAATAACCATGCAATACATGACTAAATGTCACGAAACATTACATCCAATATGTACACAATGCATGTGAGAATATATTAAAAATTTGAGGCCAGAATCAACATGCAACTATTTTTAGTTAACTTTTAACATAAAACAGCATGTTAACTCGGTTTTAAAGGCCATAAATCATAATAAATAGCAAAATAATTCGTAAATTCACCAAATTTGACCACAAACATTTTGAGATCAGTAGGTATGCATGCAAATCAGAAAATTTTGTGAAAACCATTTTTTTAACATAAATATTTGATTTTTACTCAAGTTATCGTATAACCCGATTTTAATGCTTAAAATCAACATGCATGCTACAAGCTAGCTCTGATACCACATGAAAGTTCATAGACCCCAATTAGACTCCTCTAATTAGTTACTAAATTACTTGTTAATTTAGTGTTTAATAAAGATCTATGTAGCATGCATGCAAATTAAAATGCATAATAAAAAGTAAGAAGAAATTTCCTTACATTGGGAAATTTCGGTTATATGGGCACAACAAGAAACACCTTTCTTGTTGATCTTGTGCTAGAAAGAAAAAGATGATCCTCCTTGTAATCTTCAAATTAGAAGACCTCCTTTTAGAAGCACCCAAGAGAAAACCCAAACTAATCACTTGGTTTTTGACTAGAAAACACAAGTGAAAAATGAACTAATATTAGATTTTATTACTACTCTAGTAATAGGAAAATATTAGTGTTTGAGAGGTTTTAGAGAGATGAGGATTTGTAGTGAGATAAGCATGCAAATAAGAATGAACAAGTGAGTCAAAATGAACAACAAAATTGTTCATTTAAAGACTCTTGGGTCCGGCCAAGAGAGCCCTTGGTGGCCTCTTATTTGCTTAAAATAATCTCATGCAAAAATGTTGAGTGTAGTAGTGAATAAGACTAAGATCATGTGTCATAAACATGACATGATCACATGTTGTAGTGTAAAACAAGCAACAACAATCATCATGTTGTACACTACAATATTTCGGCATTCACTAGTGTCATGTGGTCCATTTTGATTTTTGATATTTGTCCCACAAATACTTATAATCATATATTTAATTATCTTGTATAATTAAGGGTTAATTTGATCATATAACAATTATATGACTCAAATTAATAAATAATATACACTTGACTTATAAGTGATATTTTATCATTATATCAATATATAATGGGTCCCACAATGCCTAGTTAGTTTATTTTACAACTCCTTGTAAATATAATTAACTAATCACCTCTACCTCAAAGTATATGCATAACCTCAACTAATTTAATGAATTAACTATTAATCATTAAATTAAATCTTATTTAATCGTATTAAAATAAGACGTAAAATTTATTCAGTCAATTATCGTATAATTGACTAATAAACTTATCCGGAATGAGTTCGTAACTCAATTTCCAATAAATAACTCTCGTAACTAAACATATATCAAATATATATATAAAGTACTAATTAATATGTATCGTATACAAATAATTAGATTTCTGTTTGGGTCTCATCCTATAGGTGTGACCGAAAGGGGTCAGTTGATTACCGCGTCATACGACAATAACGTCTAACTCTAGTCAGCTGACCGTTATCGATTACGTTAATCAACTGACGTGGAGTATCAAAAAATACTAGTCATCCCACTAATATTCCAAAATGAGATTTATAATATAAATGCACTATTGTGGAGGACACTTGCTCCAACATTTTAATCACGACACTCGAACCTAGCATGGTACAATGCTAACCAATCAATGCCTAGAATTATATCGAACTCTCCTAGAGGGAACTTAAGGAGATTAGCGGGAAAGATAGAACCCGCAATAGATATTGGGACATTAGGATAAAGAGTAGAACAAGAGATAATATCTCCGGATGGTAAGGATATGGGAGTATCCTCACTAGATGTAGGCTCGATAGATAATTTATTAGCATAAGTCGAAGACACAAAAGACATAGAAGCCCCGGTATCAAATAGAATAAGACACGGTTGCTCTAAGATTGAGAACATACGCGTAATTATCTTTGGATGAGCGTCGGCTTCAGCTCGGCTCATAACAAAGATAGAACCCTTAGGTTTGGCAATAGGAGGGGGCAACTTACGATCGGGACAACCATCATAACGGTGACCACCCTTTTGACAAAAGAAGCAAATATAAGGTCGGTTGGAACAAGACACACCGGGGTGGTGTGGTTGTCTACAACGGTTACATTGACGACATTGAGCTTGAGGAGCATAAGGCCTATGATCCACATTAGAAGTAGCTCGGGGAATGAAAGGAGCGGGAGCTCTTGCATTTGCATTTGAAGGAGGATTGAATCTCCTCTTGTTAGCATAAGAGTTAGAGGAAGACGGAGTGAACGGTCTCTTCCCATAGACATTTGGCCTAGGAGTGAAAGAAGGAGAGGGATTATTCATCATAGCTTCATCCCTAATGGCCTTCATGGAATTCTCGGCCCACAAAGCATCATAATATAATTCCCCAAAGGAAGTAGTATTCCTCCTCACTTTACTTTGAAATAAAGCACTAAGCTTGTTGCGGTAATAGAAAGCTCGGTCCTCGTCATCTCTGATAAGTCTCGGAGCAAAATGAGCAAGCTTGTTGAACTCCGTAGTGAAGTCTTGTGCCGACAAGTTACCTTGCTTGAAGTCAATAAACTCCTTGAGCCTTTGTTGCTTAAGCTCCTTAGGATAGAATCGACCTTCCACTTGAGCTTTAAAACAAGCCCAATTGAAATCATCTTCAAGAGTAGCGGTGGCACTAGTAATAGCCCACCAATTATCTGCTTCCCTTACAAGGAAGTGCTTTGCGATCCTCACCTTGTCCTCTTCACGGACTTGGTATAGATCAAACTGCTTCTCCATCTCTCAGAACCATTCCGATAGCTCGGTAGGGTTCGGATCTCCACCGTAAGGTATAATCTTACTCCTAGCTATTTGACCTGCCACCCAAGCGTAGCCTCCTTGGTGGTTATCTTCTCTACGAGGGGGAACTTGGTTGGCTTGAGCTAAAGCCGCATCTTGTTGGTTTTTCAACACTTGCGTAAGAGCTTCCAGCATGACATTCTCTACTACTCGTGGTCTAACCATCTTCATAAGAAACAAAAACAAATTAAGTTACTCATATCAATTAGCATAAACAAATAGACTACCAAGTAAAGTCCTTAACTTCTACCTATCTCTCATTTATTATTCTAAGGTCAAGTAGTTTAAGTTTAGGGTTCACTTGTGTGCGTCGGGAGCGATAAAGCTCTGATACCAACTGTGACAACCCTCGCGAATGCAGAAATAAAACATACATGCATGTGATTTAATTAGCGGAATTACGGTATTTTTAAAACTTTATACATGCAAATAGAAAATACGAGGAGTGTCAAATATTACAAACCAAATACAAAATACTACGAGAGACGTAGTCTCTCAAAATGTTAACAAAAGACAAGTTATTTAGCAACTAGCTAAGAAACGTCTAGAGGTGTTTCATCCAGGGACAACGCCCGCTAGCTCACACCCGAACCCAAAATACCAAGCAAAATGCCATCCAATAAAGCAACCTGTTCAATGTGAGGAAATTTCTTCTTTTATATAAATGTCTTTATATTTGCATGCATGTTAATAGATCATTAAATACTAAATTAACAAGTAATTTAGTAACTAATTAGAGGAGTCTAATTAAGATCTATGGACTTGCACTGCTATCGTCTGAAACACGAGATCTAAGATAGAATTGGCAATGGGACTATTCCGATCCCAAGTGTTAAACCCCACAACGTGAAGAACTCTTTCGGTGATCACACAAACACAAACTTCGAAAAAGACAACGTTGACGTATCCCACCTAATACGACTCATTTGCCGCCTCACCAGATTTTATGTCGGGACGGTTTACATAGATTGTTCTAAACCTCGATCCAAGAAGAAAGTTCAATTTAGGGATTTTGGCATCGATTGTTCAAATTAATGGGGTTTGGTATGACGATGAAGAAGACATCTCTCTCACCAAAGGTGCGATCATCCCACGAACCCAGGAAGAAATATCAAGAATGAGGAGGGACTCCTACGAGTCCAACCACTTGAATCACTGGGGGAACCCCCTTCTCGCCGAAAGGACAATTCTTCCTTCTATTTTTAGTGATATTGCTAATGCTACGTTACCCAAAGGGACCACCACAGTCAAGGCACTTGGTGAAGGGTCGACCTGATAGGCTTCCCTCATCAAGAAGCTCCAAAAGACTAAGGCAGATGTCTCTATCTGGGAACTTATGCTAAGCTCGTTCAAACACCAACAAACTTTACTACAAGCGCTAATTAACATGACTGTGTCACCCAACACCTCCCCAAATGACATAGTCTCATTCGTTGTTCAAAATCGGCCACAACTCACTAATGTTGTGACCTTTTCCGACGAACATCTCCCCCCATTTGGGCCTCAACATTTCCTAGCCATGTACATCACAGTAGAATGCCGCCACAAACGACTTTCAATGACTCTCGTCGATGACGAGTCCGCAGTTAACGTCCTCCCATTAAGGACCGCCCTTATCCTACGCCTCGAGAAGAATGACTTTATACCCACCACGCAAACGGTCCGGGCATTCAATGGCACACTTAGTCGAGTTACCGGACTCGTCACTTTAAGCGTGACTGTGGGAAAGATTGAGAAACAAATGAACTTTAAAGTGATAGATGTGGCCGCATCTTTCAAGTTGTTGCTCGGAAAGCCTTGGATTCACGCTATAAGAGCCATATCCTATACTCTCCACCAAAAAATCAAGATTTCATTCCAGTGTAAGGTGGTAACCATTGACGCCACTTCTATGGTGGTAACGGGAGGAGAAATAAGCTCGGAAGTTCAAGTAGATACCATTGTTGAGCCCTATGGATTCGAAGTTTTGAATGCGATCGAGTCCGAGTTTGAAGTGTCAAATATGGACCTATACACCGGGAGCCATACCTGCAGGACAATATTCCAGACCGGGAAATATTTCGGCTTCTTGTTATAACCTCGAATGAAGGATGTCTCTATAATGAAGCCATCCCTCCTTAAAGGAGCCTGATTCGGGCTTGGGTACGAGTCAACTGATGAAGGCTTCTCAAAGAAGAAGATTTTGACCGAAGGCCGAGACATTTAGATGAGGCCATACTTGTTGATTCTAAATGGCCATTTTGTGAAAGCCGGGGAAGACGTATTTGTAAGTTTCTTAGACTTGATATTAGACATTTCTAATATCATATAAATAATAGTTTACTCTTAAACTATATGGACCGTATGCATGCATAACAAAATAATAAGTAAAGAACAATTTCTTACATTTATTATGAAAATATGGGCACAATATTTGAACTCCTTTCAAATATTGTTCTTGAGCTAGTAATATGAGGATGATCTTCCAAGTTTCAAAGTAGAAACTCTCCAATTAGTAGCACCCAAGACAACGCTTAATCTCTACAAAATACTACACTAGTATAAAATGTAGTCTCCCTTAAAATAAATCAAATAACCTCTTATTACTACACTAGTAATGTTATTAGAAATATGAACTTCAAGTTTTAGTACTTCTTAAGTTTTAGTGAGAAGGTGGAGAAAAATTAGAGAGATAAGTGAATTTGGATGAATGAATAAAAATGAGATGATATATGTTTTTATAAGAGGAAACTTGTCCTCTTGTTTGGCTCACATGGACCGGCCACCCACACCACATGGGTGGGTGTTGTCTTTTTCAATTGTTCTTAACAAGAAAGGTTGAGTGTTGGTAATAGTTTTTATACATGATTATGTCTAATTCCTAATTAGAATAATACACAAAAATCACCCTCTTTGTACACTACCAAAAACCGGTGCACCCATTGTAAAATGGGTGTCCATTTTATTTTTGCATTTTATCATTTGTCACATATGTGACATGTGACATGTAACATGTATTCTTTGCTTATAAATGTGCATTTAACCAATTTAAATACAATTTCATAACAAATAAATTAGACTTAACATTTTAAGTCTCATTTTATAATTATATGTAAATAAAATGGTTCATCTCATATTTGATTAATATTGTGACAACCCTCGCGAATGCGGAAATAAAACATACAAGCATGTGATTTAATTAGCGGAATTACAGTATTTTTAAAACTTTTTACATGCAAATAGAAAATACGAGGCGTGTCAAATATTACAAACCAAATACAAAATACTACGAGAGACGTAGTCTCTCAAAATGTTAACAAAAGACAAGTTATTTAGCAACTAGCTAAGAAACGTCTAGAGGTGTTTCATCCAGGGACAACGCCCGCTAGCTCACACCCGAACCCAAAATAAACAAGCAAAATGCCATCCAATCAAGCAACCTGTTCATCCATGAAAAACATGAACGCCACAATCAGTGGGGAGTAACTCCGGGTTCTCCCAGCCATATCACATTAAACGTACATAAAAGGAAATACAAAAGTAGAAGCATGCATATATAGATATACATGTGAAATACGATAAGGATAGATAGGCAAGTCAATATATAATGATAAGAGCATATGGAATACAAATCAGAATCCATCATATTACACAAAGACTCGGGGAAGACACTCTTAGGCAACCGAATACGCTCGCTAGGGTTTGCATCTCACCGTTAGCGGTATAAGTTTGATAAGATTGAGACTCGACAAACAAACCATGCCAAGTCACCCAATGATCACGAATAATCAATCATGTAATCATCCATTCAAACATACAAATACATTGACGACATCTCTCACGGTAAATGAAACGCACTAGCACGGTGTACATGGCAAGTATGATTAAAAGGCATCCACGGGATAAGACATTTCCCTGAACGCATACACGATGCTACATTTTGTATATGTAGACTAAGTTTCTCCAGGTAGAACGACGATAATAATACGGTCCTAGTCTAAATCTCGGCAGACTCCCGAAATCACATTTTCCGGTTCGACTTGCGATAAACATTTCGCATCCAAGACTCGGTTAATCATAGACGCCGAGTACCCCAAATTCGGTCGACATTCACCAAAGAGGCGGAAAAGAGCACAAGCCTCATAACAAGCGGTACGCTACATGCAAATGACACCACCTCGGAAGTATACAACATTTGACGGCCGGGTCGATCAACGCTAAGCGTTCGCCTCCCAACAATGTCATCATATGCCCACTAACACATGCAGTTAAGCAGTAAGGATACGGTCCCCATTCCGACATTCCACTCTTACGAACGTGGAGGTAGCCAAGGGAATGAGAGTACAAAGCACATAGAAAATTAGTGCTCAAACCGTAACATTTGTAAAAACCGACTCAAAGTGGGACATACCAAAAACCGTCACAAAACATGCGATACAAGCGAATGAAATATCATATATTCAAAACATTAATATTTAAAGTCATTCCGTAAATTTATACGATAAATGAACCATCGGAAATATTATAAATGAAAACGTAAATGAGAATTACAAAGAAACTCCAACAGGTGCCAGCCGGTCATACCTGACCGGCTGCCGGCTACCCGGCTGGTACCACGTATCATATGAAAACCAACATGAAAGAGCAGTGTGTCCCAGCCGGTCAAGGGGACCGACTGTCGGCTACCCGGCTGGGACCAAGGGTATATGAAAACTTAAAGTCCAATAGAGGGGTGTTTCAGCCGGTCGGCTGACCGGCTGCCTGTCGGCCGGCTGAGATCAAATTTCATGCTTCAAATATTACGTAACATACACAATATACAGCCACTGCCCCAGACGGTCAGCTGACCGGCTACCGGTCCGCCGGATGAAGTCAACATCACACGAAAAATCACCAATTTCACTAAGGATCAATATTCAACCATCATCAACTATTATCATAAATCATCAATTCTCATATCAATTCTAAACAAACAACAAGTATCATCATCAACACAATTTCTAAGCTTACTAATCATATTCTAAATACGATTCCTAACATAGAAAACACGTAAAACACGTAAATGATATCGAGTAACCCTTCACCGTTACCTTTTTGCGTGATCTTTTGACAAATGGACTCTCACGGCACACTCGAACACTCATTGTATGTAAAAGGTGATTTCTTTATGTGTAAATGTTTTTGAGACACTCACTTATCTACCACTTATGAAAATGTGTCGACAGTCTAATATGGTAAACAATTCAAAACACAAGTCAAAGATCACAATGCACATAGAAAAGAAGCCGGAAAAATAAGAAGAAGGCTTTGGGAAATGGGTGAAAGGTGGACAAATAGTTATGGTCAATGTGAAGGTTAGAGTGAGCTAGCAACTGACCAATGATAAATGAATACGCAATCCAAACTTTCGATCAATTTCCCAGAAGACGATTAGCGAAGCCAGAAGGAACTGATTGGCTTATTACACACGAAACACAAGGGTAAACTCCTTCTATTGATTTGACATTTTGAGGAGATACTCACAACTTCTTCTCTTATATCTTTTTCTTTCTTTTTTTTCAATTTTCAATTTTTCTTCTTTCTTTCTTTTCTTTTCTTTTGAACATCACTTCTTGAATATTTTTCGTTCTCCAAATTCACTTTGACAGATAAGAACAAATCTTCTCAAAAGAGCACCCATACACCATAGTCTAGCTACTAGCTCAAAAGGTAGGCAGTTTTTATTTGTAGCTATTATTTTGTGAAGCATTTGTATGAAGGGGCTTATTTTGAGGGGCGAATTAAAGTGAAAAAGGCTTCAACTCATAGTGAATCATGAATGTAATGCTTATAGAAATGAAATGAGAACCATACTTATGCGTTTTGACATGACACACATCACAAGGAGAACTACACACACCTAAATGAGACTGGGTATAGATGTACCAGTCTAAGGAGGTTCTACCTTACAATATATGTAGTTTCCCAAATGTCAAGATCAAGCGTACTCATCTATAGATTCATTCCATGCCTACTGTTTACAAGACTTCCCCATGTATGCAAAATTCAATAAATATTGAATCATTATCTTTTGAAAGCTCTAAGTTTGGGAAATGTAGCATGATAGCATAATAAATAAGCAAGCAAAGCATGAAAAGCATTCAATTGTGTTAAAATTTATAAAATTTTCTCAAAAATCGTCTCTTTCTCTTTTATTCAAAAAGTTGAAAAATGAACTGAAATGCAAAATGGGAAAATGCAATCCCTCCCCCAAGCTAAACATCACATTGTCCTCAATGTGAGCACAAAGACTAAACATGCAACGAGATGCTTAATGGGAAGAAAGGAAAAAGGAAAGAAGAATGAAGCTTACTAGCCAGCGCAGACTCCCCCAAGCTAGTCTTTTGGAATTGACAAGGAAGGTCTTCATAGATTCTTCAAAGACTCTTTCATTTGCAAAGATATCTAACAAAACAACGTAAAAGGGAAAAAGCAAAAATAAGAATTCAAAAAGGGAAAACACGGGTTGCCTCCCGAGAAGCGCTTGTTCAACGTCCTGCTCGACGAATTCTTTTATGAAATCATTAGGTTGGGGATGGACGCTCCGTATAGACAATATCTAAACATCCGCTGATAGAATTGCTATAGTATAGTTTCAGTCTGTGTCCATTGACTTTGAACTTCTCACCATTGCTAGTCATTAGTTCCACATAGCCGTACTTGCTAACATATGTGACAGTGAATGGTCCAGACCATCGTGATCGAAGTTTTCCCGGAAAGATTTTCAGACGGGAGTTGAAAAGAAGTACTTGGTCACCGACATTAAATTCTTTTCTAATTATCCGCTTGTCGTGCCAACGCTTCGTTTTCTCTTTATAGATCCTAGAATTCTCATAAGCTTGCAAACGAAAATCTTCTACCTCATTGAGTTGCAAAAGTCGTCTATCAGCGCTAAGCTTAGTGTCTAAGTTGAGTTCTTTGATAGCCCTGTAAGCTTTATACTCTAACTCGACAAGAAGATGACAGGCCTTTCCATAAACCAACCGATAAGGAGATGTTCCAATCGGGGTTTTGAAAGCTGTGCGATAAGCCCATAAGGTGTCATCGAGCTTATTACTCGAGTCAGTTCTAGATCTTTAGACAACTTTCTGAAGAATTGTTTTCAACTCTCTATTTGAGACTTCTACTTGACCGCTGGTCTGTGGGTAGTAGGCTAATCCTCGTCTGTGATACACACCATATTTGGCAAGCAGAGTGTATATCTGCTTTTCTCCGAAATGAGTTCCTCGATCACTAATCACGGCTCTGGGTACACCAAAACGTGGAAAGATGATATTCTTAAATAGCCGTATCACAGCTCTAGCATCATTAGTGGGGGTGGCAATTGCTTCTACCCACTTAGAAACATAGTCAACAGCGACTAAGATATAACGATTTCCGTTAGAAGAAGGGAATGGTCCTTGATAGTCAATACCCCAGACATCGAATATTTCGACTTCCAAAATGCCGTTTTGAGGCATTTCATGTCTCTAAGATATTTGACCCATTCGTTGACAAGCGTCACAAGCCATAACAAAGTCTTTTGAATCTTTAAACATCGAGGGCCAGAAAAACCCCGGATTGTACACTTTGGCTACGGTCTTGGACGGACCATGATGACCACCATAAGCAGATGAGTGACATCCTTCTAAAACTCCTTTAACTTCCCACTGGGGGATACATCGTCTGTAAAGACCATCTGAACACTGCTTGAAAAGATAAGGGTCATCCCAAACAAAGAATTTTGCGTCATGCAAAAATCTCTTTCTTTGGTTATAAGAAAGGTCAGAAGGTAGCTGGCGACTGACAAGAAAATTGGCCATATCAGCATACCAAGGAGAAGAGTCATCAATCGCCATTAATGAATCATCAGCAAACGAATCATTAATTGGTGTTGGTAATCCTATTTCAGTTACTCTTATCCTTGAGAGATGGTCAGCGACTACGTTCTCGGCTCCTTTCTTATCCCGGATCTCTAGATCAAACTCTTGAAGGAGTAAGATCCATCGGATGAGTCGAGGTTTTGCCTCTTTCTTTGAAAGAAGATATTTCAAAGCAGCATGGTCAGTGTAAACAATGACTTTTGATCCTATAAGGTAAGAACGGAATTTGTCTAAGGCGTAGACAATGGGAAGAAGTTCTTTTTCAGTGGTGGCGTAGTTGATGTGGGCAGGATCTAAGGTTTTACTAGCATAGTAAATTGCATGAAGGAACTTTTCCTTTCTTTGCCCCAAAACATCTCCAACGGCATAATCACTCGCATCGCACATTAATTCAAAAGGAAGATTCTAATTAGGTGACTGGATTATAGGTGTGGTGATTAAAGCACGTTTGATTTTGTTGAATGCCTCAAGGCATTCCTTTGTGAAATTAAAAGGTGCATCCTTAAAAAGGAGCTCAGTCAGGGGCTGGCTATTTTAGAAAAATCTTTAATATACCGTCGGTAGAAACCGGCGTGACCAAGGAAACTCCTGATTCCTTTTATATTAGCAGGTGGTGGCAGTTGGTCAATAAATTGGATCTTAGCTCGATCCACTTCAATACCTCTCTCGGAAATGATGTGTCCTAAAACTACACCTTCGTTCACCATGAAGTGACATTTTTCCCAATTGAGAACAAGGTCGACTTCTTCACAGCGTTTTAGTACTTTGGATAAATTTGTCAAACAATTATCAAAGGAAATGCCATAGACGCTAAAGTCGTCCATGAATACTTCCATGATAGATTCAACAAAATCCGAAAAGATACTAGTCATGCAACGCTGGAAAGTTGCAGGTGCATTACATAAGCCAAATGGCATTCGTCGATAAGCAAAAGTACCATAGGGACAGGTGAAGGTGGGTTTCTCTTGGTCCTCAGGATGAATAGGAATTTGGAAAAATCCTGAGTAACCATCTAGATAGCAAAATTATTTGTGGCAAGCTAACCTCTCTAGCATTTGATCAATGAAGGGCAGAGGATAGTGATCTTTTCGAGTTGATTGATTCAACTTCCTGTAGTCAATACACATACGCCATCCCGTCACAATCCGTGTGGGGATGAGCTCATTCTTTTCATTCTTGACTACTATTGTTCCTCCTTTCTTGGGAACAACTTGGACAAGGCTAACCCATTTCGAGACATAAATTGCGTAGATTATGCCAGCATCTAGCAATTTCATAACTTCAGCTTTAACCAGTTCTTGCATATTAGGATTAAGACGGCGTTGACCTTGAACACAAGGTTTTTGGCCTTCTTCTAAGTTATTCTATGCATGCAAAAGTCGGGGCTTATGCCTGTTTAATCTTTAAGCTTATATCCTATTGCCTTTTTATGTTTTCTCACGATAGTCAATAGTGAGTTTAACTGATTTTTATCTAGGAGGGCACTCACTATGACTGGGCAATATTCAGACTCATCTAAAAAAGCATATTTTAGATTTGAGGGAAGAGGTTTAAGTTCAGGTTTATGTACTTCTGCCTTGGCAGGAGTATCAATTAAGCTTATGAACTCCTCAACTTCTTCAGATAGTATCTCTTTTCCAGTCAAGTCCCTTTCCAGCTCACTGATCTCAAAATTGTCATTTTCAGAGATATCCTCTAACAATAATATTGCTTTTAAAGGATCTTCAATTATTGCTGGATACAGAGATTCATCAATAATTGAGTCGACAATGTCAAGGAAACAACAAGGTTCTTCAAGCATAGGGCTCTTCATTGCACTGTTTAAGTTGTAGGTGACTTTATCATCCCCTACTTCTAGTGTCAATTTTCCATTCTTGACATCAATTACTGCTCCCGCAGTGTGTAGAAATGGCCTTCCTAAAATGATAGGGATTTGCGAATCTTCAGCCATATCTAACACTATGAAATCGACTGGAATGAAAATTCTTCCTACTCTAACAGGTACATCTTCTAAAACTCCCATAGGTTGTTTTAGAGAACGATCTGCCATTTGCAGGGTGATACTTGTGCATTTAAGAGATCCCATATTCAATTTTTCGCAGATGCAATAGGGCATGACGCTTACACTAGCACCTAGATCGCATAAAGCTTTATCAATTGTGTAGGTGCCTATAGTGCATGGTATAGAGAAACTACCAGGATCCTTTAACTTAGAAGGGGACTTATTTTGCAATAACGCACTGCATTCAGCGGTGAATGCTATGATTTCAACATCATCTAGAGTCCTCTTCTTTTTGAAGATATCCTTCATAAATTTCGTGTAAGAAGGGATTTGAGTGATTAATTCAGTGAAGGGAACCGTTAATTGGAGGTTTTTGACTACTTCCATGAACTTACCGAACTGGGTTTCCTTATGATTTCTCCTCAAACGTTGGGGAAATGGAACTTGAATTTTTATGGGTTCCTTTTCAGGTTCAATTTTCTTTTCAGGTTTGTCTTCCGGTTCCTTAGCGGTGGATGATTGAGAATCTTTTTGGCTTTCTACTTGTGAAGGCTCAACTGTTGGTTCTTTGGGTTGCTGAGGTTCCGCATAAGTGGTACCACTCCTAAGGGTGATAGCATTTGCGGTGTCCCTCGGTTGCTCACCATGAGGTGGGAGTTGGCCTTGTTTTCTTTGGGCATTAGAGGCAGCCAATTGGGCCATTTGAGTTTCAAGCATCTTGATGGCAGTACCTTGAGCTTGATCACTCTTTTGAAGTTGAGCAAACATTGAATCTTGTTTTTGAACAACTTGTAGAAGCATGGATTCAATGTTGCTCAAGCTTGAGTCATTAGGTTGGCCTTGAATTTGAGGTGGTTGTTGTTGAGGTTGATTTTGGTATGGTTGATTGAAGTTGGGTTGGAATGAAGGTTTCTAGTTTTGAAAACCAGGTGGATTGTAAGGTTTCTGTTGGTGTGGTATGAATGGTTGTTGAATTTTTTGTTGGGGATTTTGAATGTTAGTGCTTTTGTAGGACAAAAAAGGATGGTTTTTTGTGTTTTCGTTATAGAAGTTTGAGAAAGCGTTGCCTTGCCTATATCCTTGATAGGCATTGACTTGCTCTATTGAACTTCTAAATTCTTGAAAACTATGCCCTCCAACCCCACATGTCTCACATACCACTACGTGGTTAGTGACGTTGATATGTTCCTTGGGTTGGGAAGAGCTTCCTACTTGTTGCTGCAGAAGGGCTAATTGGGCTTCCAGGAGTGCTACTTTACTTGAATTATCCTGCTTGGCTTTGAGTGGCATAGCACGCGAGTTGCTATGTTGAGAATCATGGATTGCCATTGACTCGATAGTTGCACTAGCTATTTCTACATCGATTTGATGGAAACAACCATTGTTAGCGGAGTCGAGGATACGACGCGATTCGCCAGAACAACCGTTGTAGAAGGTGATAGCTAGGAACCATGAATCAAGGCCATGATGGGGGCATTCTCTTTGTAATTCTTTGTACCTTTCCCATGCCTCATAAAGGCTTTCATCGCCTCTCTGACGGAATCCAGTAATTTGACTCCGTAAGAGTGCGGTTCGTTCTGGTGGGAAGTACTTTTGATAGAAAGCAAGAGCTAGACCATCCTAGTCGACTATTCCTAAGGCAACTCAGTCAAGACTATTGATCCAGAGTTTTGCCTTTCCTCTTAAAGAGAAGGGAAAAAGCATTTCCCTAATCTGCTCTTGGGATACTCCAGTTTGTCTAATCGTGGAGCAATAGTCACAGAAGTTTTGGATATGAAGGTTGGGATCTTCTGTGGCATTGCCACCAAATTGATTTCTTTCTATTAGATTGATGAAGGCAGGTTTGATTTCGAAGTTTTGGGCTGTAATTTGAGGTGTAGCGATACCCTTTGAAAGTGTATCTGCGGTGGGTTTGGAATGGTCGGAAAGTCGAACCATTTTTGTTTGTGAAGATGAAGATGGAATGTTGGTTGAAAGTTGATTGGTGTTTGGAAATGGAGATGAAAATGGATCTTCTTCTCCTTTAAGATTAGGTAAGATATCCGAGTATTTCTCACGAATACGATCTAAACTTGAAATATCAGAAGCTTTTGAAATTTCGATGAATAGCTTTAATTTCCTACACAGGGTTCTTTCTAGTTCAGGGTCTAAAGGAATAGGGGTCCCTAGTCTAGAAGATCTGGGCATAAGATTGGAAAGCTAAGATGAAAAATCAAGAGAGGTCTAAAGGAATTTCGGTTCCTAAAGACTAGATAAAACTAATTGCGATAAAAATCACAAGAAAAAGGAAAATTAAACCGTGCTCCCCGGCAACGGCGCCAAAATTTGATCGAGCCTGTCGCAAGCCCGATGCAAAGATAATTTACCCAGACTAGGCTAATAACAAATTAATGTAATTAGGGAAGTAGGGGTCGATCCTCAGGAAGATGGTATTTCCTATGGATTGTGAAACGTCTCACAATTGAGTTTTATCTAACAATTTTCTGGGTTTTGAGGGTTTGGATTCTAAACTAATAAAGAACATAAATAAAAACAAAATAAGAGCAAACTAAAATGAAAACAATAAAACAAATGATGAATTAACAATAATGAGAAGCATCTAGGGAAGTAGGTTCACACATGTAGATTAACATATTGATGAAATTTGATTTAGGATATGCAAATAATTCATTGCGCGTTCGTAAGAATGATGTGTTCGTTACAATCATAGATTAGATGGTCTAGCAGGCATTTAGACGATTTACTAGGTCTTAATCCACTATGTCATGCTTTGTCTATTCAAATCTCGTATGTCTACCTTGGAAAAGAATTCCATACTAGTCAATGATTTTCATCAGGAATCGTCAACTATCGTTTTAGTCCAAACATGCATAGACACAATGTTTTAAAGGCACAATTTCTTTTATCCAATTATCATCTTTTAATCAATCCAACATGGCTACCCTACACCCTAGAAAGGTGACTACTCACTCATGATTATGTTTATGTTTAAGATGATATTAACAATGAAAACTAGGATAAACATGTTTAGTTGATTTTTGACAATAATTTAAGACTCTTTATAAGGCGATAATAACGACGCTATTTGACAATCTAAAAAATGAAACTACGATTATAACAACATGGAAATGAATCTAAATGATATGAATAGAAAATAACAATCAAATGGAAAACAATAAAGGATAATAAGCAAAGGGTAAATTAGGAATACCTAGGGACGATCAACAACGAAAGTGATAACGATAATAGAAATCCCTTGCATAGAATAATCGTTCCTTGAATTACAATTCTTGAACCCAACAAAGTAGATCAGAAAGATTGAAATTCTTATTGAACTAAACTAATGTTTTGATAAGAAATGGACAGAAATAAACTAAGAACAAAAGACAAAAGAAGAAATTATCTAAACTAGAAAGACTAAAAACTAAAGAGAAAAGAAAAAAAAGGAGATGGATGTGGATTGTTGTATGAGAAGTAGATGTGTGTGTTATGAGAAGAGGGGCTAGAGCATCTATATATAGTATTAGGGTTTCGTGGAGAAGAGGTCGGGCATTAAACACATAGGACAAAAATAGGAGGTTGAAGCCGTCATGCTCGGATCAGCAAGGATAGCCGATCGGGTACACACTTACCCGATCAGGTAAGTGGGCATCTAGAAGTATTTGACTAACGTTTCATCTTCCTTTGCTTTGACTTGACTTCCATCATCCCCCTTGACCTCTCTAATCGGGTTTGTTGATAGGGTTTGATGTAAAGCGATGAATTCTTTCGCCCAATTGATTGATCTTCCGACAACTACAAAACTGTCTTTACTCCTTCTCTCTTTCGAATTAGTGAACCTTCTTGAAATGCCTTTCACTTGGTCAAGCTTTCTTCTTCAAATCGTCGGGTTCTAGGCAAATGCTCGGGAATATAGAAAAAGGGCGTAGAAACGTCACTTTCCCTACAAAACAGGTTAGAACACAGGAATTCGCCTAGAAGTCGATATTAGCTCATAAAATGGCTTAACAAAGCACAATTGACATATAAAACTGAGCTAAAATGGGGGTTAAAATCATACAAATATTCACTTATCAAGGTCAGACCTATAGGATGAGACCCAAATAGAATACTAATTATTTGTATACGATACAGTTTGATTAGGGCATTACATATATTTGATATGTACGTTTAGTTACGAGAGTTATTTATTGAAATTGAGTTAGGAACTCATTCCACTTAAGTTTATTAGTCAATTATACGATAACGGACTGAATAAATTTTACGTCTTATTTTAATAGGATTAAATAAGATATAATTTAGTGATTAATCGTTAATTCATTTAATTAGTTGAGGTTATGCATATATTTTGAGGTAGAGGTAATTAGTTAATTATATTTACAAAGAGTTTCAAAATCAATTTACGGGGCATTGTGGGACCCATTATATATTGATATAATGGTAAAATATCACTTAAAAGTTAAGTATATATTATTTATTAATTTGACTCATACAATTGTTATATGATCAAATTAACACTTAATTATATAAGATAATTAAGCATATGATTATAAGTAATTGTGGGACAAATATCAAAAATCAAAATGGACTACATTTCATCATGTGGACCAAAATTGTAGTGGAAAAACACAATGATGATTGTTAATTTCCTGTATCACACTACAACATATTGATTATGACATATTTTGACATGAACATGATCATAAACTATCCCACACACTACCTACTTGCATGAGAATAAAAATAAGCAAAATAAAGCTCATTTTGGAGCTTGTGATCCGGCCATAGTGCCATAAATAGAACAATTGTTGTTCAATTTCATTCACTTCATTTTTCATGCTTATTTCTTACTTCTCTTTCTAACTCAACTACTCTCTAAAACTCACATGCAAACTAATATTCATACCATATTACTAGTGTAGTAATACAATAATATTAGTAGTATTATGTCTTACTTATTATCTAGTTAATAATAAGTTAAGATTATTTGGGTTGATTCTTGGGGTGCAACAAGAAGGAGACCTTCTACTTTGGAGGTTGTTTTATGGAGGAGCATCCATAATTTCATGCTCAAGAACAATAAGAAAGAGTTCTTATTGTGCCCATATTGAACCAAAAATTCTCAATGTAAGGATATTTTCGTCTTATCTTTTAATTTATGCTTTTACATTTGCATGCATGATAACTAGATCCTAAATCATTACGTTAAGGTAATTTAATGAACTAATTAGAGTAGTCTAATTAGAGGTCTAGGATTTTCATGTGGTATCAGAGCTCAATTGTTACATGCATGTTGATTTTAAGCATTAAAATCGAGTTATACGATAACTTGGGTAAAATTAAAAATTTGTGTTAAAAAATGGTTTGCACGAAATTTTTGATTTTCATGCATACCTACTGACCTCAAAATGGTTGTGGTCAAATTTGATGGTTTTAGGGATTAATTCGCTATTTGTTTTAATTTATGTCCTTTAAATCATGTTAACATGCATTTTTTATGTTAAAAGTTAACTAAAAGTAGTTCAATGTTGATTATGGTCATGAAATTTTTATATGATCTCACATGCATGTTTTAAATACTGTATGCAAAATTTAGTGACTTTTAATTAAGGTTTGCATGATTATTGATTTTTATGAGATAAAAGTCAATAAAGTGAGATTATTATGTTCATAAACTCGAAACATCCTTTTATGGTCTTGAAAATTTTTTATACATTTTATAATTTTATTTATATCATCTTGGTGAAAGTTTATAATTTTGTTTCACTATTTTACTATATTTATTGGTTTTTATTTGATAAAACCGATAAATTTAAAGCTATTTGTTCATAAAATTAATTCAAAATTTTTGGGCAAATTTTTCTGGTTTTTAGAGTTCCTCAAAATGTTCCAGAATGTACAAAATTTTTTGCTTCAATTTTTTATTATTTTTTTTTATATTTTGTTTTTGGGTTTATTTCATAAATGTTGTGATTAAACCTCTATATTTAGCAAATACGATCAATTCTAACTAATTAAATATAAAAAAATTTAGTGGGGACTAATTTTGAGTTCTAAATAATTTTAGACAATTAGTTTGAGCTTAAATACGATTTAAGTGTTGATTATTGATTTTTAATGGTTAAAAATCGAAAAAATCCATAAAACCGAGCTAGAATGAGCATGATAAGTGTTGAGGGCGATTTTGGCATATTTTTATAGAATTTTATTTATGTTGTTATGGTTGAATGAATGAATGTCATTTATTTAATTTTTGATGCAAGTTCTACCTAGTATGGCCTAGATTATTTTAATCAGTATTACCCGTAATGTAAGGGGATACCGATTCGTTGTAATTTTATTTGCGATCTTGCATCGCCGTTTGTAATAATTTAATTTCATTTTTAGATCAAATGTATAATAGGAATTTTATTTGTCTCCTTTTTTAATTAATTATTATAAAGACGGAGAATCCCGAAGTGGGTGTTCCAAAAGAAGGTGCCTTTTTGAAGCGTGTTCACGTAGAGGCAAGGGGCCAAGGAGTTGGTTTCCGATTTTGTAATCATCTAGTTAATTAGATTAGCTAGGTGGCCATACTAGGATTTATTATTTGCTTGCTTTATGTTTTTCCGCTCATGCCAAAATCGCCAACATGCATTTTTATTTCTCGATTGTCAATTCAACGTTATTCAAAATTCACCGATTTAGTTCACTTATAGGGAATTAATGACAAAATTGACAAGATCTCTCACATATATTAAAAAATTGAGATTAACCTTACCAATTAGTAACATCTATGAATCCCGTGTTCATTAGGGCTACCACGCTCGTGGGTCCGTTTACCTCAGGTAAGTAGGGTGATACGATCACAAGCTAAAATTGGATTGGACTCAACGAGATAAGAGTTATCTTGGGACTAGGAGATGGATTTAGTTGAAATCCGTCAACCAAGAGTTCTAAGGGTAGAATTAGTCAAGTAATGACTTACCATTTTGTAGATAAAGGTAGCATACGATGACTATTTTTTTGTCTAACGATGGGTCTTGGAATTATTTATATAATTTAGTGAGGGGTCATTATATAAATGCTTGACTTGTTAAAATTGTTTTACAAGTGAATTATATATAAGCAATGAATGTTTATTTTCCGTTCATATTTATTTTATTCGCGCAATGACAAATATTTTTTTTTTCCTTCTACGAACTTGTAAATCCGTTCAATCGTGCAAAGGTGATTGGGCCTGTCACAAGCCCAATACAAAGATAATTTACCCAGACTAGGCTAATAACAAATTAATGTAATTAGGGAAGTAGGGGTCGATCCTCAGGGAGATGGTGTTTCCTATGGATTGTGAATCGTCTCACAATTGAGTTTTATCTAATGATTTTCTAGGTATTGGAATTGTGATGTCTAAACTAACAAAAGGCATAAATGAAAATAAGATAAAAGCAATTAAAGATGAAAGCAATAAAGCAAATGATGATTTAACAATAATGAGAAGCATCTAGGGAAATAGGTTCACACATGTAGATTGACATATTGATGACATTGGATTTAGGATATGCAAATAATTCATTGCGCGTTCGTAAGAATGGTGTGTTCATTACAATCATAGATCAGATGGTCTAGCAGGTTTTTTATGCGATTTACTAGGTCGTAACCCACCATGTCATGCTTTGTCTATTCAAATCTCGTATGTCTACCTTGGAAAAGAATTCCATACTAGTCAATGATTGTGATCAAGAATCGTCAACAATCGTTAAAGTCCAAACATGCATAGACACAATGTTTTAAAAGCACAATTTCTTTTATTCAATTATCATCTTTTAATCAATCTAACATGGCTACCCTACACCATAGAAAGGTGACTACTCACTCATGATTATGTTTATGTCTACGATGATATTAACAATGAAAGTTAAGATAGGCATATTTAGTTGGTTTTAACAATAATTTAGACTCTCTATGTGGCGATAATAACGACATTATATGACAATCTGAGAAATGAAACTACGATTATAACAACATAAAAACAAATCTAAGTGATATGAATAGAGAATAACAATCAAATGGAAAACAATAAAGAACAATAAACAAAGGATAAATTAGGAATACCTAGATGACGATCAACAATGAAAGCGATAACGACAATAGAAATCCTTCGCATAGAAATACCGTACCTTGAATTACAACTCTTGTACCCAACAAAGTAGACTACAAAGATTGAAATTCTTATTGAACTAAAGTAATGTTTTGATATGAAATGGACTGAAATAAACTAAGAACAAAAGATAAAAGTAGAAGATTATCTAAACTAGAAAGACTAAAGCTAAAGAGAAAACTAAAGATTATTCTAAAGAAGATATGTAAGAAGATTGTAGGAGATATAAGATTAGATTGTGTGAGAGATAGTGTGACTAGAGCATCTATTTATAGTATTAGGATTTCGTGGAGAAGAGGTCGGGCATTAAACACATAGGACAAAATAAGGAAGAAGGAGCTGTCATGCTTGGATTAGCAAGGATACCCGATCGGGTACACACTTACCCGATCGGGTATGTGGTCTTCTAGAAGCGGTTGACTTACGTTTCATCTTCCTTTGCTTGACTTGAGTTACAACATCCCCCTTGACTTCTACAATCGGGTTGTTTGATAGGGTTTGATGTAAAGCGATGAATTCTTCCGCCCAATTGATTGATCTTCCGACAACTACGAAACCGTCTTTGCTTCTTCTCTCTCTTAAGTTAGTGAACCTTCTTGAAATGCCTTACACATGGTCAAGCTTTCTTCTTCGAATCGTCGGGTTCTAGGCAAATGCTCGGGAATATAGAAAAAGGGCGTAGAAACGTCACTTTCCGTACAAAACAGGTTAGAACACAGGAATTCGCCTAGAAGACGATATTAGCTCATAAAATGGCTTAACAAAGCACAAATGACATACAAAACCGAGCTAAAGTGGGGGGTTAAAATCATACAAATATTCACTTATCAAACTCCCCCAAGCTAAACCTTTGTTTGTCCTAAAGCAAACATAACAAACAATACCAGGACAAGGTTGCAAGCATTGGCTACTATACCATCAAGAAACAAATCTCAACGTAAGACTTTGAAAACATTATGAATCATAACCCAAAAGCAACGTGGGCAAGAATGATACATAAACATGGCTGTTATTTACATAACGGCGTAGCGCAAAGAATTTCACTACAGAATTTCGGCTCTTGCATGATCTTTTGACAAATGGACTCTTACGGTACACTCGAACACTCAATGTATGTAAAAAGGTGATTTTTTTATGTGTAAATGTTTTTGAGACACTCACCTATCTACGACTTATGAAAATGTGTCCGCAGTCTAATATTGTAAACAATTCAAAACACAAGTCAAAGATCACAATGCACATAGAAAAGAAGCCGAAAAATAAGAAGAAGGCTTTGGGAAATGGGTGAAAGGTGGACAAATAGTTATGGTCATGTGAAGGTTAGAATGAGCTAGCAACTGACCAATGATAAATGAATACTCATTCCAAACTTTCGATTAATTCCCACAAAACGAACGATGAAGCCAGAAGTAACAATTTGGCTTATTACACGAAACACAAGGGTAAACTCCTTCTATTGATTAGACATTTTGAGGAGATACTCACAACTTCTTCTCTTATTTCTTTTTCTTTTCATTTTTTCTACATTTTTTCTTTTCTTCTTTTGAACATAACTTCACTTCTTGAACTTTTTCGTTCTTCCAAATTCACTTTGACAGATAAGAACAAAATCTTCTCAAAAGAGCACCCATTCTAGCTACTAGCTCAAAAGGTAGGCAGTTTTTATTTGTAGCTATTATTTTTGTGAAGCATTTGTATGAAGGGGCTAATTTTGAGGGGCAAATTAAAGTGAAAAAGGCTTCAAATCTTAGTGAATCATGAATGCAATGCTTATAGAAATGAAATGAGAACCATACTTATGCGTTTTGACATGACACACATCACAAGGAGAACTACACACACCTAGATGAGACTGGGTATGGATGTACCAGTCTAAGGAGGTTCTACCTTACAATATATGTAGTTTGCCAAATGTCAAGATCAAGCGTACTCATCTATAGATTCATCCCATGCCTACTGTGTACAAGACTTCCCCATGTATGCAAAATTCAATGAATATTGAATCATTATGGTTTGAAAGCTCTAAGTTTGGGAAATCGTAACATGATAGCATAATAGACAAGCAAGCAAAGCAAGAAAAGCATTCAATTGTGTTCAAGAATTTTAAAATTTCTCTCTAAAATCTTCTCTGAAAATTATAACTAAAATGCAAAATGGGAAAATGCAATCCCTCCCCCAAGCTAAACATCACATTGTCCTCAATGTGAGCACAAAAACTAAATATGCAATGAGATGCTTAATGGGAAGAAAGGAAAAATGAAAGAAGAATGAAGGTTACTAGTCAGCGCGGACTCCCCCAAGCTAGTCTTTTGGACTTGACAAGGAAGGTCTTCAGAGATTCTTCAAAAACTCTTTCATCTGTAAAGAAATCTACAAAAACAACGTAAAAGGGAAAAACAAAAATAAAAATGCAAAAAGGGAAAACACGGGTTGCCTCCCGAGAAGCGCTTGTTTAACGTATAGACAATATCTAAACATCCTATGATAGAATTGCTATAGTAGAGTTTCAGTCTGTGTCCATTAACTTTTAATTTCTCACCATTGCTAGTCATTAATTCCACATAGCCGTATTTGCTCACATATGTGACAGTGAGTGGTCCAGACCATCATGATCGATGTTTTCCCGGAAAAATTTTCAGACGGGAGTTGAAAAGAAGTACTTGGTCACCGACATTAAATTCTTTTTTAATTATCCTCTTGTCGTGCCAACGCTTCGTTTTTTCCTTGTAGATCCTAGAATTCTCATAAGCTTGCAAACGAAATTCTTCTAGTTCGTTGAGTTGCAAAAGTCGTCTATCGGCGCTAAGCTTAGTGTCTAAATTTAGTTCTTTGATAGCCCAGTAAGCTTTATACTCTAACTCGACAGGAAGATGACAGGCCTTTCCATAAACCAATCGATAGGGAGATATTCCAATCGGGGTTTTGAAAGCTGTGCGATAAGCCCATAAGGTGTCATCGAGCTTATTACTCCAGTCAGTTCTAGATCTTGAGACTACTTTCTGAAGAATTGTTTTCAACTCTCTATTTGAGACTTCTACTTGACCGCTGGTCTGAGGGTGGTAGGCTAATCCTCGTCTGTGATACACACCATATTTAGCAAGCAAAGTGTCTAACTTCTTTTCTCCAAAATGAGTTCCTCGATCACTAATCACGGCTCTGGGTACACCAAAACGTAGAAATATGATCTTCTTAAATAGCCGTATCACAGCTCTAGCATCATTGGTAGGAGTGGTAATTGCTTCTACCCACTTAGAAACATAGTCAACAGCGACTAAGATGTAACGATTTCCGTTAGAAGAAGGGAATGGTCCTTGATAGTCAATACCCCAGACATCGAATATTTCGACTTCAAATATGCCGTTTTGAGGCATTTCATGTCTCTTGGATATTTGACCCTTTCGTTGACAAGCGTCACAAGCCATAACAAAGTCTTTTGAATCTTTAAACATTGTGGGCCAGAAAAACCCGGATTGTAAGACTTTAGCTGCGGTCTTGGACGGACCATGATGACCACCATAAGCAGATGAGTGGCATCCTTCTAAAACTCCTTTAACTTCCCACTGGGGGATACGTCGTCTGTAAAGACCATCTGAACACTGCTTGAAAAGATAAGGGTCATCCCAAACAAAGAATTTTGCGTCATGCAAAAATCTCTTTCTTTGGTTATAAGAAAGGTCAGAAGATAGCTGGCGACTGACAAGAAAATTGGCCATATCAGCATACCAAGGAGAAGAGTCAGTAATCGACATTAATGAATCATCAGCAAACGAATCATTAATAGGCGGTGGTAATCCTATTTCAGTTACTCTTATCCTTGAAAGATGGTCAGCGACTACATTTTCTGCTCCTTTCTTATCCTGGATCTCTAGATCAAACTCTTGAAGGAGTAAGATCCATCGGATAAGTCGAGGTTTTGCCTCTTTCTTTGAAAGCTGATATTTCAAAGCAGCATGGTCAGTGTAAACAATGACTTTCGATCCTATAAGGTAAGAACGAAATTTGTCTAAGGCGTAGACAATGGCAAGAAGTTCTTTTTTAGTGGGGGCATAGTTGGTTTGGGCAGGATCTAAGGTTTTACTAGCATAATAAATTGCATGAAGAAACTTTTCCTTTCTTTGCCCCAAAACAACTCCAACGTTATAATCACTCGCATCGCACATAAGTTCAAATGGAAGATACCAATCAAGTGACTGGATTATAGGTGCGGTGATTAAAGCGCGTTTGATTTTGTTGAATGCCTCAAGGCATTCCTTTGTTAAATTAAAAGGTGCATCCTTAAAAAGGAGCTCAGTCAGGGGCTTGGCTATTTTAGAAAAATCTTTTATAAACCGTCGGTAGAAACCGGCGTGGCCAAGGAAACTCCTGATTCCTTTTACATTAGCAGGTGGTGGCAGTTGTTCAATAACTTGGATCTTAGCTCGATCTACTTCAATACCTCTTTCAGAAATGATGTGTCCTAAAACTACACCTTCGTTCACCATGAAGTGAGACTTTTCCCAATTAAGAATAAGATCGACTTCTTCACAACGTTTCAATACTTTGGATAGATTTGTCAAACAATTATCAAAAGAAATGCCATAGACGCTAAAGTCGTCCATGAATACTTCCATGATAGTCTCAACAAAATCAGAAAAGATACTAGTCATGCAACGCTGGAAAGTTGCAGGTGTATTACACAAGCCAAATGACATTCGGCGATAAGCGAAAGTACCATAGGGACAGGTGAAGGTGGTTTTCTCTTGGTCCTCAGGGTGGATAGGAATTTGGAAAAATCCTGAGTAACCATCTAAATAGCAGAAATATTAGTGGCAAGCTAACCTCTCTAGCATTTGATCAATGAAGGGCAGAGGATAGTGATCTTTTCGAGTTGATTGATTCAACTTTCTGTAGTCAATGCACATACGCCATCCCGTCACAATCCTTGTGGGGATGAGCTCATTCTTTTCATTCTTGCCTACTGTTGTTCCTCCTTTCTTGGGAACAACTTGGACATGGCTAACCCATTTTGAGTCAGAAATTGCATAGATTATGCCAGCATCTAGTAATTTCATAACTTCAGCTTTAACTACTTCTTGCATGTTTGGGTTAAGACGGCGTCGACCTTGAATACAAGGTCTTTGACCTTCTTCTAAGTTGATTCTATGCATGCAAAAGTCAGGGCTTATGCCAGTGAGATCTTCAAGCTTATAACCTATTGCCTTCTTATGTTTTTTCAAAACAGTCAATAGTGAGTATAATTGATTTTCATCTAGGAGAGCACTCACTATGACTGGGCAATATTCGGATTCATCTAAAAAGGCATATTTTAGATTTGAGGGAAGAGGTTTAAGTTCAGGTTTATGTACTTTTGCCTTGGCAGGAGCATCAATTAAGCTTATGAACTCCTCAACTTCTTCAGACGGTATCTCTTTACCAGTCAAGTCCCTTTCCAGCCCACTGATCTCAAAATTGTCGTTTTCAGAGATATCCTCTAACAATAGAATTGCTTCTAAAGGATCCTCAACTATTGACGGATACAGGGATTCATCAATGATTGAGTCAACAATGTCAAGGAAAAAGCAAGGCTCTTTAAGCATAGGGCTCTTCATTGCACTGTTTAAGTTGTAGGTGACTTTACCATTACCTACTTCTAGTGTCAATTTTCCATTCTTGACATCGATTACTGCTCCCGCAGTGTGTAGAAATGGCCTTCCTAAAATGATAGGGATTTGCGAATCTTCAGCCATATCTAACACTATGAAATCAACTGGAATGAAAAATCTTCCTATTCTAACAGGTACATCTTCTAAAACTCCCATAGGTTGTTTTAGAGAACGATCTACCATTTGCAGGGTGATACTTGTGCATTTCAGAATTCCCATATTCAATTTTTCACAATTGCAATAGGGCATAACGCTTACACTAGCACCTAGATCGCATAAAGCTTTATCAATAGTGTAGGTGCCTATAGTGCAAGGTATAGAGAAACTACCAGGATCCTTTAACTTAGGAGGGGACTTTTTTTGCAACAACGCACTGCATTCAGCAGTGAATGCTATGATTTCTACATCATCTAGAGTCCTCTTTTTAGTTAAGATATCCTTCATGAATTTCGTGTAAGAAGGGATTTGAGTGATTAATTCAGTGAAGGGAACCGTTACTTTGAGGTTTTTTACTACTTCCATGAATTTACCGAACTGGATTTCCTTATGATTTCTCCTCAAACGTTGGGGAAATGGAACTTGAATTTTGATGGGTTCCTTTTCAGCTTCATCCTTCTTAACGAGTTTGTCTCCCGCTTCGTTAGCGGTGGATGGTTGAGAATCTTTTCGGCTCTCTACTTGTGAAGGCTCAACTGTTGGTTCTTTGGGTTGATGAGGTTCCGCATAAGTGGTACCACTCCTAAGGGTGATAGCATTTGCGGTGTCCCTCGGTTGTTCACCATGAGGTGGAAGTTGGCCTTGTTTTCTTTGGGCATTAGAGGCAGCCAATTGGGCCATTTGAGTTTCAAGCATCTTGATGGCAGCACCTTGAGCTTGATCACTCTTTTGAAGTTGAGCAAACATTGAATCCTGTTTTTGAACAACTTGTAGAAGCATGGATTCAATTTTGCTCAAGCTTGAGTCATTTGGTTGGCTTTGAATTTGAGGTGGTTGGTGTTGATTTTGGTAAGATTGGTTAAAGTTAGGTTGGAATGAAGGTCTTTAGTTTTGAAAACCAGGTGGATTGTAAGGCTTTTGTTGGTGTGGTATGAATGGTTGTTGAGTTTGTTGATGGGGATTTTGAACGTTGGTACTTTTGTACGACAAAAATGGGTGGTTTTTTGTGTTTTCGTTATAAAAGTTTGAGAAAGCGTTGCCTTTCCTATATCCTTGATAGGCATTGACTTGCTCTATCGAACTTCTACATTCTTGAAAACTATGCCCTCCAATCCAACATGTCTCACATACCACTACGTGGTTAGTGACGTTGATATGTTCCTTGGATTGGGAAGAGCTTCCTACTTGATGTTGTCGAAGGGCTAATTGGGCTTCCAGGAGTGCTACTTTACTTGAATCATCCTGCTTCGCTTTGAGTGGCATAGCACGCGAGTTGTTATACTGAGAATCGTGGATTGCCATTGACTCGATAGTCGTACTAGCTATTTCTACATCGATTTGATCGAAACGACCATTGTTAGCGGAGTCGAGGATACGACGCGATTCGCCACAACAATCGTTGTAGAAGGTAATAGCTAGGAACCATGAATCAAGGCCATGATGAGGGCATTCTCTTTGTAATTCTTTGTACCTTTCCCATGCCTCATGAAGGATTTCGTCGCCTCTCTGACGGAATCCAGTAATTTGACTTCGTAAGAGCGCGGTTCGTTCGGGTGGAAAGTACTATTGATAGAAAGCAAGAGCTAGACCATCCCAGTCGGCTATTCCTAAGGCAAATCGGTCAAGACTGTTGATCCAGAGTTTTGCCTTTCCTCTTAAAGAGAAGGGAAAGAGCATTTCCCTAATCTTCTCTTGGGATACTCCAGTTTGTCTAATCGTAGAGTAATAGTCATAGAAGTTTTGGATATGAAGGTTGGGATCTTCTGTGGCATTGCCACCAAATTGATTTCTTTCTATTAAATTGATGAAGGCAGGTTTTATTTCGAAGTTTTGGGCTGTAATTTGAGGTGTAGCGATACCCCTTGGAAGTGTATCTGCGGTGGGTTTAGAATGGTCGGAAAGTCGAACCATTTTCTTTTGTGAAGATGAAGATGGAGTGTTGGTTAAAAGTTGATTAATTATTGGGAATGGAGATAAGAATGGATCTTCTTCTCCTTCAAGATTAGGTAGGATATCCGAGTATTTCTCACGAATACGATCTAAACTTGAAATATCAGAAGCTTTTGAAATTTCGTTGAATAGCTTTAGTTTCCTACGCAAAGTTCTTTCTAGTTCGGGGTCTAAAGGAAGAGGGGTCCCTAGTCTAGAAGATCTGGGCATAAGGTAGAAAAGCTAAGATGAAAAATCAAGAGAGGTCTAAAGGAATTTGAGTTCCTAAAGACTAGATAAAACTAATTGCGATAAAAATCACAAGAAAAACGAAAACTAAACCGTGCTCCCCGGCAACGGCGCCAAAATTTAATCGGGCCTGTCGCAAGCCCAATACAAAGATAATTTACCCAGACTAGGCTAATAACAAATTAATATAATTATGGAAGTAAGGGTCGATCCTCAGGGAGATGGTGTTTCCTATGGATTGTGAATCGTCTCACAATTGAGTTTTATCTAATGATTTTCTGGGTATTGGAATTGTGATGTCTAAACTAACAAAAGGCATAAATGAAAAATAAGATAAAAGCAATTAAAGATGAAAGCAATAAAGCAAATGATGATTTAACAATAATAAGAAGCATCTAGGGAAATAGGTTCACACATGTAGATTGACATATTGATGAAATTGGATTTAGGATATGCAAATAATTCATTGCGCGTTCGTAAGAATGGTGTGTTCATTACAATCATAGATCAGATGGTCTAGCAGGCTTTTTATGCGATTTACTAGGTCTTAATCCACTATGTCATGCTTTGTCTATTCAAATCTCGTATGTCTACCTTGGAAAGAATTCCATACTAGTCAATGATTGTGATCAAGAATCGTCAACTATCGTTAAAGTCCAAACATGCATAGACACAATGTTTTAAAAGCACAATTTCTTTTATCCAATTATCATCTTTTAATCAATCTAACATGGCTACCCTACACCCTAGAAAGGTGACTACTCACTCATGATTATGTTTATGTCTACGATGATATTAACAATGAAAGTTAAGATAGGCATATTTAGTTGATTTTAACAATAATTTAGACTCTCTATGTGGCGATAATAACGACACTATATGACAATCTGAGAAATGAAACTATGATTATAACAGCATAAAAACGAATCTAAGTGATATGAATAGAGAATAACAATCAAATGGAAAACAATAAAGAACAATAAACAAAGGATAAATTAGGAATACCGAGATGACGATCAACAATGAAAGCGATAACGACAATAGAAATCCTTCGCATAGAAATAACGTACCTTGAATTACAACTCTTGTACCCAACAAAGTAGACTACAAAGATTGAAATTCTTATTGAACTAAAGTAATGTTTTGATATGAAATGGACAGAAATAAACTAAGAACAAAAGACAAAAGTAGAAGATAATCTAAACTAGAAAGACTAAAGCTAAAGAGAAAACTAAAGATTATTCTAAAGAAGATATGTAAGAAGATTGTATGAGATATAAGATTAGATTGTGTGGGAGATAGTGTGACTAGAGCATCTATTTATAGTATTAGGGTTTCATGGAGAAGAGGTCGGGCATTAAACACATAGGACAAAATAAGGAAGAAGGAGCCGTCATGCTTGGATCAGCAAGGATACCCGATCGGGTACACACTTACCCGATCGGGTATGTGGTCTTCTAGAAGCGGTTGACTAACGTTTCATCTTCCTTTGCTTGACTTGACTTTCAACATCCCCCTTGACTTCTACAATCGGGTTGTTTGATAGGGTTTGATGTAAAGCGATGAATTCTTCCGCCCAAATGATTGATCTTCCGACAACTACGAAACCGTCTTGAAATGCCTTAAACATGGTCAAGCTTTCTTCTTCGAATCGTCGGGTTCTAGGCAAATGCTCGGGAATATAGAAAAAGGGCGTAGAAACGTCACTTTCCCTACAAAACAGGTTAGAACACATGAATTCGCCTAGAAGACGATATTAGCTCATAAAATGGCTTAACAAAGCACAAATGACATACAAAACCGAGCTAAAGTGGGGGTTAAAATCATACAAATATTCACTTATCAAAAGGAGTTTCCATTATTTTATACGGTAGCATTTTGATTGCGATCTCCGTTTAAACCACCATAGCTAATGACAAAATGAATTTTTCTTTTTGATCCTCATATTCACCATCGCAAATGTCTCTTATGAAGAGTATTTGAATAAGTCACACTTAGTCAAAAACGTTTTGATTTTTTTTTAGTGACGTCTTCTTATTACAACAGTGCATCAATCGTTTTGCTCCAACGAAAATATTTGTAATTTTTTGGTATGTCGTCATAATACTCCTTATCGAGGCTTACCTTAAAAGAGCCCAAATCAGTTGGGACGACTAGGTTTCTCGATTTATTTGAAATCATGATTAACCAAATACCGTAGTCACTTTATGAAAGGTTTATCCTTTTTTAAAGGTAAAACCATGAATGAAATGAAGAGTAATCTTCATTATAATTCTAATCTACTTGTCTAGGTAGAGATTCATAAAATTGAGTGGGAGCTCTAAGAGGGATGTTTATATTCTTAATTGTTAAGAATAAAACGAGGTTTAAGAGTAGGTTGGCACGATATTGGCACAAGGCGAGGAAAAAAGGCAAGTCTATTTTGAATAGTAAAGTCAAAATCCAAGCAAGGTGTCAAACCCAATCTTTGATAATCCTATTCTTACCGTGTAGGAGACAAGAAAAGAATTTGCCCCAAGTTTTCTAAAGAGTTAGAAATTGGGTGTACTATTTTCACCCATAGTATCTATATGATCGACATTTATTTTGCTAAAATGCAAGTTTTGGGTATTAGATACCCATTATGGTTTTCATCGATGTATTCAATGCATATAATAATGATTCGTGCGACGACTAGCAATGATTAAATGTCGACCTACAAGGGAAGTAGAACTATTGTAGTTTTTATTTCTATAGAGACATATAAAATGTGACACCCTCGAATTTGCGGAAAGATAAACAAGTAATTTAAATAAATAAAAGATGAGAATACGTTTTTAATAGGTTCACTTTAGTGAAAATCGGTAAATTTTAAAACCGGAACCTACCATTAAATATATTCACTCGCTAGCTCGTCAATGTACCCAAGCATGCATCACAAACCTGTCAACCGCATTAAATGTAAACACGGAAGCCACAGTCAGTGGGGAGTAACTCCGAGTTCTCCAAGCCACGAAATGTCGAGTTTAATAAAACATGAATACCATAAAAGAGATGTATATGGAAAATACAAAGCCTTAACATATACGATATGCTTTTCATGTTATGAAACAAATAACTAACATATAACCTAGCATATGAAGGCTAAGCTACTCATGCAAGCTATCATGTGAATCAGTTAACAACCTATACCACGAGGTAGGGAAGCTAGTATTTTAGCTCAGAGGTTACATTTAAAACATGGCCATGATACAACTCAACCCTAATCATACAAGCTATCATGTGAATCAGTTAACAACCGGTAATCCAAACTCTATCAACCGTAGCCGGCTTGCATCTCACCTTCTACGATTCATAGAATCATCAAACATGAAAGACCAATACGTCTAGAAACAGGCATAAGTTCTTAGCACAGTCAATAGTCGACTTCTGTAACTCGAGGCTATACCACAAGGTAGGATAAACATCCTAGTCCTAGACTGCGCAGACCTAGCGACAGCAGCTAACCCATTCCCTGTCTCATGACCAAAAGTACATGAGAATCTCTACTAGGAGACCCCCTAAGCAGAGTTGGCTAGTACTTAAGCTGGCTCCATTCCCAAAGTGGAAGCAATTAGGCAGCCATGCCCCGGCTTGGTATCAAAATCCCAGGCCAGTGACACAAAAGCTATCAAGCAGTGAACTATATACTCGTGAAAGATAGTAAGGTCTATCAATGTCATGGTCCAAGGTACTCATTTAGAATTAGAATGGTCAACACGCCATATAATCATAATTCTCTATGAGTACTTAGTCAACACGAGATATATCATACAATTAAACAGTCACGGGAAAAACTGCCTATCATGTGACTAATTGCATATAAATCACATTCAAATATCATATCGCCTCATATCTACTAAGGCTCATTCATTCATTCATTAAATAAAACCTTACCTGAAGACAAATCCCCGACCCGAGTCCCGCGACGGGTCATCAGTCAAAACGGGGCTGACTAGATCTTAGTTTGACCAAACCCGTTTGGTCAAACCGGCTAGAAACAGAGTCTTAGCCATTTAGGCTTGAACATAAGAACATCATATTCATTTCATGCTATTTTATTCTAATTTCTAACATGTGAATTCTTAATTCTTACGAAACCCGCTTGACTTAAAGGATATCAAATTAAACTACAATCTCATGCTATAATTTCTAACATGTGAGAAATAATAATATTATGAAAACCGTTTAATTAAATAATTTACTTATTAAAATTTCCCACTTGCTAAATATTACAAAACATGATATAATAATAACAATTAACTCAAAAACCGTCACAAGCCCAAAGGAGGGCTCACGGGTCAACCCGGCCTGGACTGGGCCGAGACTGAACCAGGCCTGGGCTGGGCCCACGGGCCTGGTTTGGGCTTGTTTTGGTCAACCATTTCTAAAATCGTTTCTTAATATTTCCCGCATGCTTAACATATTTAAAACCCGTCAAAACAACAACAAAACAATCAAGTATCGACACAAGCCCAAAGGGCCAATTAACGGGCCAACCAAGACCGGGCAGCCGGGCCTGGACCGGGCCTGAACCGGGCCTACCGGGCCTGTTTCTCGGCCACCAGTCACGGCCACCACCAACAACAACCCCAAATTTATTTCTAACATGTTTTAATTAACAACCATCCATTTTAACAACCAATTCAACCATCATTCATACTAAAATTATGATTATGAACAAATCATCCAACATGTCAAAAACACTAAATATGTTAACAACTCATAAAACTTAATAATAATAACAACCTAGCATGTTACTACTTAAAACCGTAAATAACAAAACTATGTGACATTAATTCGTCGAGTAACTCGGTAATCGTTACCTTAGCTAGCACAAAACCAAATAGCACCAAAATAAGACCTAAAAACCCGTCTACTAATCTTCTTCTAAAATATACGAGTCACCAAACTCGTCTTCATAATCTTCTCCTATAAGAAATGACAAAAATAACATTATTAGTATTAAAACTTGATTTCAACAATTAAAGTGTTGAAAACGATTTTGTCGGAATTGAAAATGAAACGTACACGGAGATGAAGAGCGGAGAGGAGACTCTAGAAATATAATTTAGAACGGAGTTGGCCAAGTAACGAAGGTTTTGTGACGATTTTGCTCAAGAACGATCAAGAACACGAAGAACAATTGTGATTATATTAAAGAAGGTATTAAGTAGATATTAAGTTGATTTAATGTAAAATAAAAAGATAATTTGTGAGTAAGAGGGGAGGTTTGGACCGTGTAATATAGAGGATTAATGGGAGTCGGGTTTTGAACTTGTTGTTACGGGATTGACTCGGGTTTTATAAATATCTTAGATATTATGGTAAATATATATTATGGTAAATATCTAGATATTATTAGATATTATGTTAGTTTAATCAAAAGAAATGAAAATATCTAATCTTAAGGGACAAGAGGGAGAGGCGTGTGGAAGAGGAAGAAGTCGGGTCCGGGTTTAAGCGATTTGTTGCTGAATTTAAATTGACAGATCGATAAAGTTACAAATATCTTAGATATTTGTATTAGTTTAATCAAAGTAATCAAAAGCCCTAAAATGAGGGAAAAAGGTGCCTTGGGGCGTGTGGCACATGTAGGAGTCGGGTTTTGGGTTTGTTTCGGGACTTAAGTTGACTCGGAAATAGTTAAATGAAGTTCGGGTTTAAACCGTATAATCTATTCTTTAATTCCAAATAAATTCAAAATAATTATATTAAATAATCATAAATTCAAATAAATCGTAATAAATTAAAAATAAATTAAATTTATTACTTTTCAAATATAATTTCGGTCTTTCAAATTACGGGGTGTTACATAAAAGTTATAATGTAATCAATCTAGTTTTGGATTTAGAGGTATAGTTTAATAAAAGTTATTATGTACACGACCTCTAAATAAAGAATATAGTATCTACTTTGGTGTACGACACAAGTGTTTCACTTTTGTGAATTGAACAAGCGTTGTTTCCTTTTTATACCTATACTTGATCAATGGTTATGCCATACCAATCAAAGATAATTATATTCTTGACCTAAAACTAAAAATTACTTGTCATATAGATTGTAAAAGGCTCAAAATTGGTGACCCAGGTCTAATATTGATTCTGGACTGTGTAGCACATTAAAAGGTTAGTATTGACTAGTATCCCTAAAACATTTGATTTTGAATCTTATGGTGTGTGCGAATCTTGTATTCAAGGCAAGATGATTCGTGCCTTTTTTATTGAAAAGGAAATCGAACTTGTGAGTTATTGGCCATATTACATAAAAATATGTGTGGTCCAATAACAAACACAACCAGAGATGGTTATGACTACTTCGCTTTACTTACCGACGACTTAAGTAGATATTGTGTTTGATTCTACTTAATGAAGTGCTAAGAGAAATATTTGAAAAGTTCAAAGAGCTTCAATGTGAAGTAGTTTATCACCAAGAGTATTAGACAAGGACTTACGACTAAATTGTAACTATAAATATCTAAGTATTGACTTTGATTTTCACCAAAAGTATTCTGAAATAGTTTCACGAGTTAACTTCTCTAACACACATTATGAGATAAGGTGTTGTTGAATAGAGAAACAGAACCTTATACGATATGGTTTTGTCTTTGTCAAGTTAATCTGAGCCACTTGACTAAATTTGGTGTTACGTAATAATTATGATGTTACGAGGAGTGTATCCTTACTGCTTAATTGCATGTGTTAGTGGACATATGACGACGTTGTTGGGAGGCGAACGCTTTGCGTTGATCGACCTGGCCGTCAAATGTTGTATACTTGCGAGGTGGTGTCATTGCATGTAGCGTACCGCTTGTTATGATGCTTGTGCTCTTTTCCGCCTCTTTCGTGAAGGTTGACCGAATTTGGGGTACTCGGGGTCTATGATTGACCGAGTCTTGGATGCGATATGTCATCGCATGTCGAATCAGAAAATGTCATTTCGAGAGTCTGGCCAGATTTAGACTAGGACCGTGTTATTATCGTCGTCCTACCGAAAGGAAATTAGTCTACATATACGAAATGTTGAATCGTGTATGCGTTCATGGAAATGTCATCCCGTGGATTCGATTTTAATCATACTTGCCATGTACACGGTGCTAGTGCGTGTCACTTACCGTGAGAGATGTTGTCAACGTATTCGTACGTTTGGATGGATGGTTATATGATTGATTATTTGTGATCTTTGGATGACTTGGCATGGTTTGTTTGTCGAGTCTCAATCTTATCAAGCTTATGCCGCTAACGGTGAGATGCAAGCCCTAGTGAGTGTATGGTTGCCTAAGAGTGTCTTCCCCGAGTCTATCGATAATATGGTGGTTACGGTTTTGTACTTCATGTACCTATATCTTTATATATTGAATTGCCTATTTATCCTTCTCGTATTTCATATGTATATTTATAAATTCATGCTTCTACTTTCGTATTTCCGTTTAAGTATGTTATTTGTCATATGGCTGGGAGAACCCGGAGTTACTCCCCACTGACTGTGGCGTTCCTCTTTTCATGGATGAACAGGTTGCTTGGATGGTTTTGCTTGTGTTTTTGGGTTCGGGTGTGAGCTAGCAGGCGTTGGCCTTGACGATTCACCCCTAGACGTTTCTTAGCTAGTTGCTAAACAACTTTGATATCTGATAACATTTTGAGAGACTTCGTCTCTTTGTAGTATATCTTATTTTAGTTTTTATTTATTTGACATTCCTCGTATTTTTATCTTGCCATGTAAAAAATTTTAAAAACACCGTATTTTCCGCTATATAAATCGCATGCTTGTTATGTTTTATTTCCGCATTCGCGAGGGTTGTCACAGTTGGTATCAGAGCTTTAACGCTCCCGACGCACACATGTGAACCCTAAACTTAAACTACTTGACCTTGAAATAATAAATGAGAGATGGGTAGAGATTAAGGAATTTACTTGGTAGTTTCTTTGTTTATACTAAGTGTTAGGATTAACTTGTTTTATTTTTCTTTCTTATGAAGATGTTTAGACCTCTACTAGTAGAAAACGTTATGCTAGAAGCTCTTACGCAAGTGTTGAAGAATCAACAAGATGCGGCTAATGCTCTTGCCGATTAAGTCCCTCCTCGTAGAGAAGACAGTCACCTGGGAGGCTATGCTTGGGTGGCTAGACAAATTGTTAGAAGCAAGATCGTGCCGTATGGTGGAGAACCGGACCCTACCGAGCTTTCGGAGTGGTTTCGGGAGATGGAAAAGCAGTTTGACTTGTACCAAGTCCGCGAAGAGGACAAGGTAAGTATTGCAAAGCACTCCCTTGTAAGGGAAGCCGACAATTGGTGGGCGATTACTAGTGCCACCGCTACTCTTGAAGCGGATTTCAATTGGGCTTGTTTCAAGGCTCTTGTTGAAGGCCGATTTTATCCTAAAGAGCTCAAGCAACAAAGGCTAAAGGAATTCATTGATTTCAAGCAAGGTGATTTGACGGCTCAAGACTTCACCACACAATTCAACAAGCTTGCTCATTTCGCACCGAGGCTCATCAAGGATGATGAAGACCGAGCTTTTTACTACCGCAACAAGCTTAGTGCTTTACTCCAAAGCAAAGTGAGGAGATATTCTACCTCCTTTGGAGAATTGTATGATGATGCACTATGAGCCTAGAACTCCATGAGGGCTATCAAAGATAAAGCTATGATGAAGAGTCCCTCTTCTTCCTTCACTCCTAGGCCGAATTTCTATGGAAAAAGGTCGTTTAATCCTTCGTCTTCAAATTCTTATGCCAAAAAGAGGAGATTCAATCCTCCCCCAAATCCAAATACAAGAGCTCCCGCTCCTTTCATTCCTCGAGCTACTTCTAACGTGGCTCATAGGCTTTATGCTCCTCCTCAAGCTCAAGGTCGCTTATGTAACCATTGTAGACAACCACACCACCGCGGTGTAACTTGTTCCAACCGACCTTACGTTTGCTTCTTTTGCCAAAAGACTGGTCACCGTTATGATGATTACCCCGATCGGAAGTTGCCCCCTCCAATTGCCAAACCTAAGGGTTCTATCATCGTTCTGAGCCGAGCCGAAGGCGATGCTCATCCGGAGATAATTACGGGTATGTTCTCAATCTTAGAGCAACCGTGTCTTATTATTTTTGATACCGGTGCTTCTATGTCCTTTGTGTCTTCGACTTATGCTAATAAATTATCTATCGAGCCTACTTCTAGTGAGGATACTCCCATATCCTTACCATCCGGATAAATTATCTTTTGTTCTACTCTTTATCCTAATGTTCCAATATCTATTTCGGGTGCTAACTTCCCCGCAAATCTCCTTAAGTTTCCTCTAGGAGAGTTCGATATAATTCTAGGTATTGATTGGTTAGCATTGTACCATGCTAGGTTCGAGTGTAGAGACCAAAAGATTTATTTAAAGAGTCCTTTAGGAGTTAGAATAACATATAAGGGATCTCATCCCCGAAAAGGTGTGTCTTTGATTTCTGCAATGAAATTGGTGAGTATGGTAAGAAAGGGTCACCAAGCATACTTGTGTATTGTGACTTCTTCAACTACCTCTTTGCCAAATATTGAAGATGTGCCTATAGTTCGTGAATTTGTTGATGTATTCCCTGAAGACTTGCCCGGGATCCCTCCCGAGCGTGATGTTGAGTTTTCCATTGATCTTGTACCTGGTTCCGGACCAATAGCCAAAGCTCCTTACCGTATGGCTCTAACCGAATTGAAAGAGTTAAGGAAGAAACTTGATGATATGATTGAAAAGTGTTTTATTCGACCAAGTGCCTCTCCTTGGGGTGCTCCCGTTCTCTTTGTGAAGAAGAAAGATGGTTCTATGAGGCTTTGTATTGATTACCGTGAATTGAACCGAATTACCATCAAGAATAGGTATCCTTTCCCGAGAATTGAAGATTTATTTGATCAACTAAAGGGTGCTTCTACTTTTTCCAAGATTGATTTAAGATCCGGTTATCACCAAATTCCCGTTTGTGATGCCGATATTCCGAAGACCGCTTTTAGTACAAGGTATGGTCATTATGAGTTCATGGTGATGCCATTTGGATTGACTAATGCTCCCGCTATTTTCATGGATCAAATGAACCGCACATTTAGTGAATATCTTGACAAGTGTGTGGTGGTGTTCATTGACGACATCCTTATTTTCTCCAAGACCGAATAAGAGCATGCTATTCATCTAAGGACTATTTTGGGTGTTCCTTGTCGTCAGAAGTGGTTTGCCAAATTCTCCAAGTGTGAATTTTGGGTACCTAAGGTGTCCTTTCTTGGGCATGTAATTTCTAAAGAAGGTGTAATGGTGGATCGTTCTAAAATAGAGGCCGTTGTTGATTGGAAGAGTCCGACCGATGTAAGAGAAGTCCGAAGTTTTCTTGGTTTAGCTGGTTATTACCATAGATTTGTCAAGGATTTCTCCAAGCTTGCTAGACCAATGACCCAATTGTTGAAGAAGGAAACCAAGTTCCTATGGAAAGAAGCTTGTGAAGCCGCTTTTCAAGAGTTAAAGAAAAGGTTGACTACCGCTCCGTTGTTGACTTTACCTGAAGATGGAGTAGACTTTGATGTCTATTGTGATGCTTCCAAGATGGGTTTGGGTTGTGTACTTATGCAAAGTAGGAAGGTAGTGGCTTATGCTTCGAGACAGTTGAGATTTCATGAAGTGAACTATCCTACTCATGATTTGGAATTGGCCGCCGTTTTTCATGCTTTGAAAGTATGGAGACACTACCTTATTGGTGTTCATTGTCGTATATTCACCGATAACAAATGTTTGAAGTACATATTTACTCAAAAAGAGTTGAATATGAGACAAAGAAGATGGTTGGAATTGGTGAATGATTATAATTTTGAGTTGTTGTACCATGAAGGGAAGGCAAATGTTGTTGCCGATGCTCTTAGTAGAAAATCTTCTCATGCATTGAATGCTATACGAGTTTTACCCGATGATCTTTATATTGAGTTTCGGAAGTTGAAGTTGGAATTCGTGGAACGTGGATTTGATTATGTTGGTGCTATGACTGCCGAACCTGTTTTCCTCCGTGAGATCCGCGAAAGCCAAGTTGATGATCTTACCTACAAGTCTATTCAAGCCAAACTTCTAGAAGGAAAAGCTAAAGATTTCAAGTTTGATGATAAAGGTGTCCTTCGATTCCATGACCGTTTGTTTGTTCCTAATGCTCTTGACTTGAGAAAGCGAGTTCTTGATGAAGCTCACCTTTTCCCTTATTCTATTTACCCCGGAGGTGATAAGATGTATAAAGATTTGAAGCTACAATTTTGGTGGCCGAATTTGAAAGGCGATGTTGTGTCTTATGTTGGAAGATGTCTTACTTGCCAACAAGTGAAAATTGAACACAAGAGGCCCGGTAGATTGCTACAAACTTTGGATATTCCACTATGGAAGTGGGAATCTATTTCTATGGATTTTTTCATGGCTTTTCCAAAGACCATTGGAAGTAAAGATGCCGTTTGGGTTGTTGTTGATCGCTTGACCAAGTGTGCTGGATTTATTCCGATCAAAGAGACTTGGAGTTTAGATCGACTAGCGAAAACCTATGTTGATGAGATTGTTAGATACCATGGTGTTCCCAAAGAGATTATATCCGACCGAGATCCGAGGTTTTGTTCGAGATTTTGGAAGGCTTTACAAGAAGCCATGGTGATGTGCATATTTTATATGCACATTTACACACTTATTCGCCCCCATTTCAGTCTTACTTATAGCTCATTTGAGCCGATTTATGGTCATATGGCCCGTATTTGCTACTTTGGTATGTTTAGTCCCCTATTTGCAGGTTAGACACATTCTAGGTGCGATCGAGAGCATATTTGGACATGCAAAGGACAAAGGACTATAGACCAGCCTTTCAATGAACAGAACAACTCGTTTCGGAAGCTCAGCAAGCAAACAAAACCCAAGAACCATCCCACACCGATCGGTGGGCCAGGACACCGATCGTCACACACTTCTTGAAGCCCACTCCGATTGGTTGGGCACTTGAGGGCCTCTCCACCGATCGTCCAGGACAAGCCCACTTACGTTTTCTACCTCTCTAATCTACTGGGCAAGCTATTGAGCAACGGGACCGAAGCTTTCCGAAGCCCAAGTCACTCAGAAGAAACATCAAAGCCCAAAAGAGAAAACCTAGCTCTATATGAAGGAGAAGTGAAGAGAGTGAGGAGGTATCTCTCGCTAGACGCAAGATCCCTTGTCATGGATCGAGTTTCCGCTCTAAAACACCATTTTAGATTATTGTTTTACATTTTAGTTGATTAGTTTTAAGTTTTCGTTTGTTTACAACATTATACCGATCGGCATAGCCTTATACCGCTCGGCATCCTCCTTGTTTTTGCCCTAATTCAGGTTCTGATTCAGTTTTATTTCGTTTTCTGTCATTTTCGTTCATGTTTGTACGTTTCTCGACCATGAATCTTGCCATACCATCCTCTGTCTTCTTGTTTTGCTTAATATCTATCACCATGAGTAGCTAAATTCCACACTAGGGTTAGGGACGAATCGATATTGACAAGGGCATTGACTTGTTGATTAAACTATTTTGCATAGCCTCTTTGTTTGTTTCATCGCGTTAGTTGATAGTGACGACTCTTAACTCACGCCGTAGTATAAGCCTATTGAGACCGACCAAGTAATATAGGCATAGACGACCAAACTCAAATAGGTGGTGGCTGTCGAGACCTACAAAGTAACATAGTTTACCACCCGAGACTTATACATTACCTTGACACCCATTTCCCGAGTCAACATTGATAGTCCCGTCATACCCTAGTTTCATTCTCTATTGAACTTACATTTCCTTTCATTTAGTATTTGTTAGTTTTTAAGCTTGACCTTTTGTTTATCATTTAGATTTTGCTTCTCTCTAAACTCAACCCCTCAAAATTGTAAACACCATAGAATTGAACACTAGACACCCTACATCCGTTAAACAATAGTCCTCCCTGTGAGTTCGACACCCGACTTACCACTAGCTTCATTAGCTAGTATTGTTGGCTTATAAATATTGTTTGATAGCAGTCCCGACGATAAACTGCACATCAAAATGGCGCCGTTGCCGGGGAGGCAATAGTTTCAAATTGATTTTTTAGGGTCTTTAGGTTCAGTTTTACCTCTACACCGATCGGTCAGACCCACTCCACCGATCGGTGCCCTTGCTTTCTGACTGTTTTCTCTAAGTTGTTATACACAGGAGACGTTCTGGGATCCTACTTACATTCGATCCTGAACCAAAAAGGACCCTGCGCAAGAATCAAAGACTTGCAGAGAGTATTAGTGAGCAATTGTCATCATCTTCATCATCACCCGCATCCACACCACCACGATCACCACCAAGAAGAATAATGTCGAAGCTTTCGGATGAAGGGCTGCCTACGGCTGCTCAAGTTCCAACTGGGACTCTCAAGCCGAACCTCACAGCTACCAAGTTCAAAATAGATCCATCATTTTACAACTTGGTTCGAAAAGAGCAATTCGGAGGAGGGATGAATGAAGACCCGGCTAGTCACATCAACAAATTTTGCGACTTGTGCGCAATGATTATCGATGAGGGTGTGACCCAAGACCAAATAAAACGAATGATGTTCCCGCATTCTTTGAAGGACAAGGCTTCATCTTGGCTGCAAACTCTTAGTGTGACAGAGAGCAACGCGTGGGATACACTTGTGCTAGCTTTCTACAGAAAATTCTTCCCTCCGGAGCGTACCGCTAACCTTAGGATGCAAATCAATGGGTTCAGACAAAAGGTGAATGAGTCTCTATATGACGCATGGGAAAGATTCAAGGGCCTAGAAAGGCAATGCCCTCATCATGGGTTTACTAAGGGGTACATCGCCATGACTTTCTACAACTCCCTCAATACAGACTCAAGGAGGATATTAGACTCCGCATCAAATGGGAGGTTTGACTCGGTGGAGGTTGATGAAGCTAGGAATGTGATTGAGCAAATGGCTAATCATAGCATATCGTATGTACAATCATCCTACACTAGTGTTGCAGCAGTGAGTGGTGAGACATTTTTCCAGGATAGCGTGACATCATAAATTGCAGATTTGACAGCACAGCTAGCAAGTCTGAAGATGGACAACACTCCACCGATCGGCACACCCCTCCCACCGATCAGTGGAGTGCAGTCCTCGCCATTGCCTATGATCTGTAATGCATGTGGGTTATATGGGCACACGATCTACACATGTCAGGGCACTCAAGAGCAGGTTGCTGCATTCCATAACTATCAGCAAAGCTCTCCTTATGGTCATAGCTTTCAACAACCCTACAAGCAACCATATCAAGCTCAGTTTCATCAAGGCCCTCCACTGGGCAATACAAGCACCTCTAGTTCAGCCTATCAACATCCAAACAAGGCTGCATCCACATCGTCACCACAACCTTACAAGTCACCCACTGTTATTGACATGAATGATCTACGAAGCATGTTGCAAGGGGTTCTGAAAAGCCAAGAGCACCTTATTGCTCAAGTGGCTCAAATGGCTAAAAGTGACCAAGAAAAGTCTAGCGCCATCAAGAATTTGGAGATTCAAATAGCCCAGCTGGCCGCCTCGCAAGCTCAAAGGCAACAAGGCCAATTGCCTCCACAACCCAACCACCCAACTCACACTCTTAATGCTATTCATCTTCGGAGTGGAGTTAGCTATGACAGTCTTTACATGCCAAGGGTTGAAAAGCAGAAAGTCAGAGACAAGGGTGAACCAGAATATGAAACAGAAACAAGCAGGGGCAAAAGCGGAGCATTACACCGATCGGTGGACCCCACCACCGATCGTCATGGGGGTCTAACAGGTGCTGGAGAGAGCTCTGGGGAAAGTCTGGAGAAGGACTTGATAGCTGGAAATGCTGGAACTGAGGTTAAGCTGCCATTCCCGAGGCGTCTCAAGCAAAAGTCCCCTTTCGAGGAACAATTTGGAAAATTTAAAGAGGTACTTGCTAAACTTAATATTACTATTCCATTTCTTGATCTAGTTTTACAAGTACCTTCTTACACCAAGTTCCTCAAAGACCTCTTGAACCGGAAGAAAGCATTGCCCCAGGTAGAGACAATTGCTCTCACAGAAAGGTGTAATGCACCTCAACTAAGCAATTCTCCACCTAAACTAGGTGACCCCGGTAGTATCAGCATCCCATGTACCATAGGCGCCCTTAATATAGATAATGCTTTATGTGACCTCGGCGCTAGTGTGAGTGTCCTACCCCTATCTCTAGCTAAGAAAGTCGGATTGACTCAGTTTAAAAGCTCGAATATGACCATTCAAATGGCGGATAGGACCATTTCACGACCATTAGGGGTGCTAGAGGACGTCCTAGTACAGATTGGAGGGTTCTTTATACCAGTAGACTTTGTGGTGTTAGACATTATGAAAATGCCGACATCCCTATCATTGAGCTTTAGGGAAGACCTTTTCTACACACTACAGGTGTTATTTTGATGTTGTAAGAGGACCTTGATTTTAAGGTGGGGGTGAAACTTCTAGGGTCTTAAACCTGATGATACACCCCGCTCTCCCTTAGTTGTAAAGACCAATTCGATCATTAGAGACCAGAACCGGCCATTAAAGGACCCCACCTACCAGTTTGGAGACCTCACCTGTCAGTCTGCAGTACCCACCGATCGGCCTCACACCCTTGCCGATCGGCATCCACTGCCCACAGAGCTCCATGATCATCCCCTGCCCCAGATTGTTAGTTCTGACCTTCCCCTGTCTCCTGCTAGTGTTGATGCTATGAGTTATGCCTGTTCTGTTAATGTTATATCTCCGTCTCACATCTTTGGAGACACCTTGGAGACTTTTCAACCTTTGGATGCAGGAATTTATGACTCACGTGATTGGCGAGGCCATCCGAGATCAACCGGGCACAGAGATTCACCACTTGCCGGTCTGCCGAGTGTACTATGGGCCAACCATCCTCCTGTGGATGCTCGTGCTGTTTGGAGGCCAAGAGAGGCCTGTGCTGATGACATTCCCTACACTTGATCCGAAGCTAAACAAGGTCGTGCGGGACCTAACTGAAACCAGCGCTTCCGGGAGGCCACCCGTTGTTATTTGCTTTTCGTTTTTGGAACAATCTTATTTCAGTTGTAATAGTTAGACAATTTTTGCTTTCGTTTTGAGACATTTTAAGACATTTGTGTGAGATGAGAGCGAGAGAGACATTTTTCCTCCTGTTTTGTAATGCTACAGGTAATGACGGAGCAGTCTAGCTGATGATAGCTCGGGATGGTGAGGACCTGTTCACCATTCACCGCCTTGCTTTGAACCGGTTTGGGGGAACTCTCACTCATTCTGTAAGTCTACCCTCTCCACTTTCACTCTCACCTGCATTCCCCATTCTCCTTTAACCACCTTTACACCGATTTTCGTCATTTGAGGACAATGACGAGTTTGGTTTGGGGGAGGGTTTTGGTTGTGTGCTTCATATGTTCATCATTCATATGTACTATAAGCAGTTGCATGTTCATACGTGAAAATAAATTTTTTTAGAACTGTTTATGTGTGTGTATTGGTTTGAGATGTGCAAAACGACGATGAAGATATATACACTTAGCTTAATTCGTTTAAACTGTGGCCTAACCTATATGATACGACATATTGAGATTAGATTGGATTAACGAGTCTAACATGTCTAAATCGTCGTGTTTGATGTGAATCTACTTTGTATCGAAATGTTTCTCAATGACGTACTGTAATTCTTAACCTGTATGCTCGTGCTTGATTCATAAGTGTGAATATTGACTCGTTGTAATTTCCGAAGGTATGCACCCTAGGTCCGCGGACCGGGCATTCACTTAAATTTGAACTCCACTAAGCCAAATTGCCTTGATTCGTCCCTTTAGATGTAGGATCCACTCTTTATTGACCACGTTTCAAAAGACTATATTGACTACCTTGGTTACAACCTTACAAATTATGAACTACATCGTAAAAACATCCTACCCAGACTGTAATGGTTGCGTATAGGAGAGTTATGTCACGAAAACGTGTCATATGAAGAAAAGGGCCTGATTTTTGAAGTTTTTGAGCTGATAGCGATCGGTGTGGCCTAGTACCCCGATCGGTGAAGAGAGTATGCCGATCGGCAAGCCCCTGTTTTTGGCCTGTTTCAGTGTTACATGAATATCTGGAGAATAATTCAGCTCCACAGCAAGTTATACAGCAAGAATAGTGATCGAAAGTTGAGTTTCCAAACAATAAAGTGAAGTACTGAGATCTATTGTGAAGGTAGCAGTTCCAAAATGGTGCTATCAATACGTAAATGTGAATTCCTATTGTGTGAAGTACAATTACCGAAGTTATGATAATGTCAAGAGATTCGAATTTTTGCCTATGATCGGTGTTGGTTAATGTTATGGTCGTCTGGGTCTTTTCATTAGTGGTAGCGCAACCACCAGTTTTTTTTTAGCCCCACACTCCCATACGCGTTAGCACGCACCCATCTTTCACCTATTGAACATAGCCCCATTACAACCTTGTGCCCAGCATACCTTGAGAACTTTTAGTACTACGAGTACTATTTACGAACTTGGATCATGTTATTGAGTGTGCTTGTTGAGTCTCTACTTTTGAGCTCGTTTGCAAGGTCTTGCATTATTCATGAAGAACATTGAAATTTAGGCATGTATAAGACTTGTTTTGAAGGTCGACTCTTGTGCACTTGTTCTTATCTATTTGTGAAAGCCATAGTTTGGATGAACAGAAAGCATGGGTGTCCAGAGTCGTTATCTCTTACCGTGGTCATTAAGTGTGCTTTGGTGTATGTTTACTTGAGGACAAGTAAAGGTTTGGTTTGGGGGAGTTTGATGTGCATATTTTATATGCACATTTACACACTTATTCGCCCCCATTTCAGTCTTACTTATCGCTCATTTGAGCCGATTTCATGTCATATCCCTCGCCTATGCTACTTTGGTATGTTTTGTTCCTCAATTGCAGGTTTAGGACTTCTCGGGGTGCTTTTGGATGCATTGGGATAGTACTGAAGGGAATAGATGAGTTCTAGCTATGTGATTGAGGCGGATTTCACTGCAACTCAAGATCATGAGTCGGGTAGTTCACTTCATGAACCCTGAGTTGTCGAGAAGCATAAGCAATGACTTTTCTATTCTGCATCAAGACACATCCCAAACCATGCTTTGAAGCATCACAATTACATCATAATCAGCTTCATCATCTGGTAAAGTTAAAACCGGTGCGGTAGTCAATCTCTTCTTTAATTCCAAGAAGGCAATTTCACATTCATCGGTCCAGATATACTTTGCTTCCTTCTTTAGCAATTGAGTCATCGATCTTGCTAATTTAGAGAATATTTCACCAACACCGACGAAATAACCGCTACTAAACCAAGAAACCCGAATATGGACACATTTTTCGGACTCTTCCAATCCAACAACTGCCTCAATTTTAGCTGGATCGACCATAACACCGGCTTTTGAACAACATGACCAAAGAGAAAAGAAGATACCTCGGGCAACCAGAATTCACATTTTGGAGACTTAGAATACCACTTTGGCGTCGAAGAACACCCAAAATGGTTCGAAGGTGATCAGCATGTTATTCCTTAGATTTCGAAAAGATCAAAATGTCATCAATGAATACCACCACACATTTATCAAGATACTCCCTGAAGGTACGATTCATTTGATCCATGAATATTGCTGGAGCGTTAGTCAAAACGAATGGCATCACATTGAATTCGAAATGACCATACCTCGAGCTAAAAGCAGTCTTGGGCATATCGGATTCCCGAACGGGAATTTGATGAAACACCAATCTAAGATCAATCTTTGAAAAAGTAGAAGCACCACGTAACTGGTCAAAGAGATCATTAATACGTGGAAGAGGATATGTGTTTTTGATTGTGACACGGTTCAACTCACGATAATCAATGCACATTCGCATAGAACCGTCTTTCTTTTTGACAAAAAGCACGGGCGCAACCCAAGGAGAAGCACTAGGCTTAATTAAGCCTTTCTCAATCAAGTCATCAAGTTGAATTCTCAACTCTTTCAATTCGGAAGGAGCCATACGATAAAGGAGCTTGACAATTGGTCCAGTCAGTGAAACTCGATCAATAGAAAATTCAACATCTCTTTCCGGAGGAATCCCCGGTAATTCATCGGGAAATACATCGGGATATTCACAAACAATAGGAACATCCTTCAAAGAAGGAAGAGAAGAATCAGAAGTAGGCACTACACATAGAAATGCTTGATGACCCTTCTTCAAAACATTCAACATTTTCATAGCTGAGATTAACTTCACACTAGTTTGCTTCCTAACTCCTTGATAAGACACCCGAGCACCCAAAGGACTTTTGAGAATGATTTTCTGGTCACGACATTCAAATCGAGCATGATAAGTAGATAACCAATCCATACCCAGAATAATATCAAACTCTTCAAGAGGAAACCGAAGAAGATTAGCCGGAAAAATAGATCCATTTATCGATATAGGAACGTCCGAATGAAGATAAGAGCATGAAAATACATCTCCGGACGGTAAAGAAATAGGAGTAGTTTCTCCGACTGAAGCTTTGAGCGGTAATTTATCGGATAGTCTCATGGAAATAAAAGATAAAGAAGCTCCCGTATCAAACAAAAGTAAACACGGTAATTCATAAATTGAGAACATACCCGTCACGATGTCAGGTTGAGCATCGGCCTCAGCTCGGCTCATAATAAAAATTCGACCCTTAGGTCGCCCAGAAGTGACTGGCACAGAAGCAGTCTTCGTCCTCTCAGGACATACATTCGCCTTGTGACCCGGTTTCTGGCAAATAAAGCACACAAACGGCTTGTTGAAGCAGCCAACACCAGGATGAATAGGCATCTTGCATGTAAAGCAGATACGACCCTTAAGGTCGTTGTTGTTGCTCGGAACAAATGGACGGTTTCTCTGATTTGCCGGTCCACTCTGAAAGTTTCTCCTCTTGTTTGGAAACGAGGGAGAAAAGGAAGGTCGGGAAGAAGGATATAAAGGTCTCTTGCTATAAGAATTAGGAGCAATATAAGAAGTACGAGCCTCTTCGGCAATCTCCCGAATAGAACTCTCCGCCCATAAAGCATCATTATAAATAGAGACGAAAGAAGTAGAACCCCTACTAATCTTTCCCTTCACCTGGGGAGAAAGCTTCCCTAGGTAAAAGAAGGCTTTGTCTTCCTCCCTCGAAATAAGACGAGTGGCATAATGAGCCAACTCATTGAACTTGGTTGTGAACTCTTGAACTGATAATTTTCCTTGTTTGAAATCCATAAACTCCTTCAGCTTTTGCTGCCTCAGCTCATCCGGGTAGAACCTCGCTTCCAAAAGTTCACGGAAACGGGTCCAACCAAAATTAGGTTCCAACTTGGCAGTAGGACCAGAAAGAGTCCACCACTGATCCGCTTCCTTCACTAAGAAGTGGGAAGCAAGACGGACCTTATCCTCTTCAAGGACATCATACAGAGAAAAGTTTTTCTCCATTTCACGTAACCACCCCGAAAGCTGAATGGGATCTACCTCACCACCGTAGGTTTTGGCTTAGCTCCTAGATAGTTGAGAAGCAACCCATGAACAACTTCCGTGTCTCTCACGGTCGGGAATAGCATTAGGAATCGGATTTGCCTGTTGGTTTTGCTGATTTTGCTGGTTTTGGATAATAACGGTAAGAGCTGCTAAGATCGTGTTGTCAATTCTCGGAGGCATCTTGCAAAAGAAAACAAAGATTAGTACTTATAATTTAGCAAGAACAAAGAGACTACAACATAAATCCTAATCTACCCATCTTACCCTTCTATCTCACAAGTTTATTATTTATTAAGGTCAAGTTATTTATGCAAGGGTACACAAACGTGCGTCGGGAGCAAAATAGCTCTGATACCAACTGTGACACCCTCAAATTTGCGGAAAGAAAACAAAATTATTTAAATACATAAAAGATAATAAAACATAACGAAGGTGTCATAAAATAAAAAGGGTCATTACAAAACGGAAATAATATTCTACAAAAGAAATATACAAGACGGGAGACATATCTCCCGTATAAATACGGAAATAAAAGTGTGTACAATAATATACAAACTATGAACCGAATATAGGTACAAGGTAAATACTTCGCTCGCTAGCTCGTCCATGTACCCCAAATATGCAACACCACCTGTTCGACCGCATTAAATATAAACACGGAAGCCACAGTCAGTGGGGAGTAACTCCGAGTTCTCCCAGCCACAAAATGTCGAGTTTAATTAAACATGAATAACATAAAAGCAATGTACATGGAAAATACAAAACCTTAACATATATGATATGCTTTTCATGTTATGAAACAATTAACTAACATATAACCTAGCGTATGAAAGCTATCATGTGAATCCGATAATAAACCATAACACGAGGTAGGGAAGCTGGTATGCTAGCTCAGAGGTTACCGTCAACATGGCCATGATACACTCAAACCCTAATCAACACGTAATCATGTGAATCATGTTAACAACGGTATCCAAACTTATCAACCTTAGCCGGCCTTGCATTTCACCTTCTAAGATCATTAGAATCATACAAACAGTGAAAGACCCAATACGTCTAATAGAAACAGGCATAAGTTCTTAGCACAGTCAATAGACGACTTCTTTAACTCGAGGCTATACCACAAGGTAGGAAAACATCCTAGTCCTAGACTGATCAGACCTAGCGACAACAGCTATTCCATTCCCCGTCCCATGACATAACCGTACATGAGAAACTCTACTAGGCGACCCCCTAAGCAGAGATGGCTAGTACTTAAGCTGGCTCCATTCCCACAGTGGAAGCAATTAGGCAGCCATGCCCCCGGCTTGGTATCAAAAGGCCCAAGCCAGTGACACAAAAGCTATCAACAAGTGAACATATACTCGTTAAAGTTGGTAAGGCCTATCAATGTCATGGTCCAAGATACTCATTTAGAATTAGAATGGTCAAGACGCCATATACTCATAATTCTCTATGGGTACTTAGTCAACACGACATATATCATACAATCAAACAGTCACGGGAAAAATTCCTATCATGTGACTAATTGCATATAAATCATATTCAAATATCATATCGCCTCATATCTACTAAGGCTCATTCATTCTTTCATTAAATAAAACCTTACCTGAAGACAAATCCCCGACCCGAGTCCCGCGACGGGTCATCAGTCAAAACGGGGCTGACTAGATCGTAGTTTGACCAAACCCGTTTGGTCAAACCGGCTAGAAACAAAGTCTTAGCCATCGAGGCTTGAACATAAGGATATCACATTCATTTCATGCTATTTCATTCAATTTCTAACATGTGAATTATTAATTCATACGCAAACCCGCTTGACTTACATGATATCAAATTAAACTAAAATCTCGTATTATAATTTCTAACATGTGAGAAATAATAATATAATGAAAAGCTTTTAATTAAATAATTTACTTATTAAAAATTTCCCACTTGCTAAATATTACAAAACACGATAAAATAACACTAAACTCAAAAACCGTCACAAGTCCAACAAGGTGACTCTTGGGCTGATTTTGGGCCGGACCAAACATGGGCCTGGACTGGGCCCACGGCTGATTTGGGCTGTTTTGGCTATTTTTATCGACTTTACTAAAAATCGTTTCCTAATATTTCCCGCATGCTTTAACATAATTAAAACCCGTCAAAACAACAATAAAACAACCAAGTATCGACACAACCCAAAGACCAAAACCCGTTCCCACCATGGACCAACCCAGACCGGCCTGGACCGGGCCTGAACCGGGCCTGAACCGGCCTGAACCGGCTGGTTTGGGTTCGGTTTTCCAGCCATTCCTCACGGTTCAAACAACCCCAATTCCAAATAAATTATAACATGTTTTTAATTAACAACATCCATTTTTGAACATCCAATTCAACCATCATCATACAAAAATCATTATTATGAACAATCATCCAAATTCATCAAGAACACTAACATATTAAAAATACCATACAACACCAAAAATCATACTACTTATCATGTTACTACTAAAAATCCATAAATCATAATAACATGAACAAAAACAAAAGATGAACCAAAAACAAAAGAAACAAAAGCTATGTAACATTAAATCGTCGAGTAACTCGAATCGTTACCTTAGCTAGCAAGATCAATTAGCACCAAAATAAGAAGTATAAAATAAGAAACCCGTCTACTAATCTTCACCCTAAAATATACGAGTCTCCAAACTCGTCTTCAAAATCTTCCCCTATAAGAAATGACAAGAAAAACATTATTAGAATTTAAACTTGATTTTCCATAATTAAATGTTGAAAACGATTTTGACGGAATTGAAAATAAACCGTACTAGAAGATGGAGAGCGAGGAGGAGATTCTAGAAATATAAGTTAGGACGGATTTAATTAAGAAATGAAGGTTTTATGATGATTTTGCTCAAGAACGACGAAGAACGGATGAAGAACGACGAAGAACGCTCAAGAACGATTAAAGAAAGTGTTATTTAGATCTTAATTTGATTGATTGTAAAATGAAAAGTTGTTGGTGAGTAATGTTGATGAGGGAGCCGTGTAAATATAGAGGGAGTATGGAGTCGGGTTTTGAAATTGTTGTTACGGAATTGACTCGGGTTTTATTATTATAATAAGATAATTAATTAGATATTAAGTTAATTAAATTAAATATCTAGATATTATGTTATATTAATGAAAAGAAATGAAAATATCAAGGCCTAAGAGAGGGGAGAGGAGCCGTGACACATGAGAGGAATCGGATCTGTTTTGTAAACGGTTTGCGAAATTTTCGTTGACGGATCGATAAAGTTATAAATATCTTAGATATTATTATTAGTTTAATCATATTAATTCAAAATATCTAATGTGAGTGGAAAAAGGTGACATGGGCGTGTGACTCATGCCAAAGTCGGGTTTAGGGTTTGTTTCGGGATTTACGATGAGTCGGGAATAGTTAAATGATTCCCGGGTTTAAACCGTAAAACCTTATTATAAATTCCGAATAAATTCAAAATAATTTTATTAAATTATCATAAATTCTAATAAATCTAAATAAAAATAAATCAAAAATATTATTTTTTTAAATAAAATTTCGGTCTTCAAACTTATAAGGCGAGTCGGGAAAAAGTCAACGAAAGTCAAAGTCGACTTAAAAGTCAAGAAAAGTCAAAGATGACTTAAAAGTCAAGAAAAGTTTATGACGACTTAAAAGTCAAGAAAAGTCAATGACGACTTTAAAAAGTCAAGAAAAGTCAAAGACGACTTAAAAGTCAAGAAAAGTCAAAGATGACTAAAAACGGTCTTTTCATGAAATCTCTCAGAAATTCCAAATACGAACGCGGAATTTCAAAATACGACTCGAAACAATAAATTCTATTTTAAAAACTTAAGTCTGCTGAAAAGTGTTAGTAAATATTTTTACTAGAAAAATTGGGTACTTTTCGGGTTGTTACAATCACCCCTCCTTTTAAAAAGTTTCGTCCTCGAAACTTAGAAGAAAGAAAGTAACATATATGTATGTAGGTCTATTTCGAAACTTTTAAAAATATACTTGTAATAAAAATACTGGGTCTTATCAATGGAACGGAAGGTTCTCATCTGCAGTTTAAGAACATCGACGTTCCAAGTCAAAGACTTTAAAAGATACATTTTCGCATCAATAAATGAGAAAACTAGTTATCGAACGTCTCCAATAACAAGTCTCAACACTTCTTGACGGTAAAACTACTTGAAATCATAAAACATTTTCAAAAGCTTTTAGTTCAAAAATTTCGTAGTAAAAGTAATAACTCTATTATCTATGCCTAAAATTTCTAACTAAAGCTTATAGTAATCTATTTATAACAGATGATATTCGATAGAAGGAACTGAATATTCGAAAGAATAAATCAAATAGAAAGAGGAAAGAAGGAAGGAGAAATAAATCACAAAACTATCTTCCCTCTATGACAATTCAAATGTCGATCGCAACTCGACAACACTAACTGTACAAGTAAACTAGTCCTCAAGAGAGTGCAATAATCCTCAACATTTTCAATCATCAGATTCCTACCAAATTATTTCATAAGCATGACACATCGAGTAACAACTCCCAATTATTTAAATTCAATTAAAATCTTCTAAGGTCCATCAAAACTCTTATTGGAAATTACCATCAAAATATTTATAATTAGGAAAACAAGACCGCTAACCACCACAAAGTAAAGGACTTACTATGAAATCCTTTAATCCGATTTATCCTAAAATTCATTATCCTAAATTATTAATAATGAACCTTCTCATCCTCAAAAGTTGAATCTCGAAACCTCAAAGAGATTAGTCACACAAATCTCGATTCACTTAACTTTTGCCAAACATAAGGCAATGTGACCGTAATCAATTTATTTATCTCTTCCAAACTCTCAATACATCGGTTTTCGCTTATGTCGATATTCCTCAAGTTGTGTCATCAAATCCTAATTCCACAAAGTATTTGTTCCCGTTATGGTCCAACATTTAACGACAACAAATTCCCAAGTAACATTAAAAATCACTCAACTTCCTAACCACAACTACAACTATTATTAAGCTTATTTCGATCCTCAAAAAGATATTGCAACTTCAAGCTTTCATATTTTAAAACCAAAAGGAGAGCCTCATCCTTAGTTTATCCTCAAATCCTTATAATCATCTAAACATGAAACTTGCCTAATAGGATGGTTAGGTACCATATTCAAAACTTCCTCAAAATACACCTAGTAACCCTTACGTTAGCTAATAAGAAAAACTACCTCTCAAGAGAGTAGGGACAGAAGAACTGGATACAAGGAACATTAGGAAGCGTCTCTTAAAGACTACGATAAGGTGAAAAAGGCGAAGGCGGAAGGGGAACACGAGGTTGATTTAAGGAAGTGAACTACCAGACACTATCTCCGGACGGTAAAGATATAGGAGTACTTTCTCCAATTGCAGCCTTTAGAGGAAATTTATCGAATAGTCTCGTCGAAATAAGAGACAAAGAAGTTCCCGTATTAAATAAGATTAAACATG
>JAIUZE010006568.1:0-12707 GCA_022085475.1 Heliosperma pusillum | reverse complement strand
TACTCATAATTCTCTATGGGTACTTAATCAACACGACACCAACCATATAATCAAACAGTCACAGGGAAAACTTCCTATCATGTGACTAATTGCATATCATATTCAAACATCATATCGCCTCATATCTACTAAGGCTCATTCATTCATTCATTAAATAAAACCTTACCTGAAGACAAATCCCCGACCCGAGTCCCGCGACGGGTCATCAGTCAAAAACGGGGCTGACTAGATCGTAGTTTGACCAAACCCGTTTGGTCAAACCGGCTAGAAACAGAGTCTTTACCACATAGACATAAAATCAACATATTCATTTCATGTTATTTTATTAAAACTTCTATCATGCGAATTAATATATCATACCCAAAACCCGTTTGCCTTAAAGGATATTAATTAAACTACGATCTCGTATTATAATTTCTAACATGTGAGAAATAATAATTTAATGAAAAACCTTTTAATTAAATATTTTACTTATTAATATTTCTCGCTTGCTAATTATTACAAAACGCGATAAAATAACAATAACTCAAAAACCGTCATAAGTCCCAAAGTGGGACCCACGGGCTGATTTTGGGCCGAGACATTACATGGGCCTGGACTGGGCCCCACGGCTGGGTTTGGGCTGTTTTGGGTCGTCAATTTTAACACCGTTTCTTAATATTTTCCCGCATGCTTAACATAATTAAAACCCGTCAAAACAACAACAAAACAAACAAGTATCGACACAACTCAAAGACCAAAACCCGGACCCACCATGGACCAACCCAGACCGAACCTGGACCGGCCTGAACCGGCCTGAACCGGCCTGAACCGGCCTGGTTTGGGCTGGTTTCCAGCCACCCTACACGGCCAAATCTCACGGCCTAAACCACCCCCATTCCAAATTAATTCTAACATATTTTTAATTAACAACATCCATTTTTAACAACAAATTTAACCATCAATCATACAAAAATCATGGTTATAAATAAATCATCCAAATATGTCAAGAACAACCAACATGCCAAAAATTCATACAACATAATAAAAAAAGACTACTTATCATGTTACTACCAAAAATCCATAAATAACACTAACATGAACAAAAACAAAAGATGAACCAAAAACAAAAGAAACAAAGGCTATGTAACATTAAATCGTCGAGTAACTCGGAATCGTTACCTTAGCTAGCAAAACCAATTAGCACCAAAAAAATAAGAAGTATAAACTAAGAAACCCGTCTCTAATCTTCCCCTAATATATACGAGTCACCAAACTCGTCTTCAAAATCTTCCCCTATAAGAAATGACAAGAAAAACATTATTAGAATTTAAACTTGCTTTTCCATAATTAAATGTTGAAAACGATTTTGTCGGATTTGAAATTAAACCGTACTTGAAGATGGAGAGCGAAGAGGAGATTCTAGAAATATAAGTTAGGACGGATTTAATTAAGAAATGAAGGTTTATGATGATTTTGCTCAAGAACGACGAAGAACAAATGAAGAACGACGAAGAACGAATGAAGAACGATGAAGAACGATTAATTAGATCTTAATTTGATTGATTGTTAAATGAAAAGTTGTTGGTGAGTAATGTTAGATGAGGACCGCCGTGTAATTACTACGAGGGAGTAGGGCGTCGGTTTTTGAATTGTTGTTAAACGGATGGAACTCGGGTTTTAATTATTATCAATAAGAATGATTAATTAGTATATTAAGTTAATTAAATTCACATTATCTAGATATTATGTTATATTAATGAAAAGAAATGAAAATATCAAGGCCTAAGAGAGGAGAAGGCGCCGTGTGATGTTGGAAGAATCGGGTCTGTTTTTGAAGCGATTTGCGGCGTTTAAGTTAACGGATCGATAAAGTAACAAATATCTAAGATATTTGTATTAGTTTAATCGAAAAAATTAAAATATCACAAGTGAATGGAAAACGATGACATGGGCGTGTGACTCATGCCAAAGTCGAGTTTTGGGTTTGTTTCGGGATTTACGATGAGTCGGGAATAGTTAAATGATTCCCGAGTTTAAACCGTAAAACCTTATTATAAATTCCGAATAAATTCAAAATAATTTTATTAAATTATCATAAATTCTAATAAATCTAAATAAAAATAAATTAAAAATTTTATTTTTTTTAAATAAAATTTCGGTTTTCAAAATTACAAGGCGAGTCGGAAAAAGTCAACGAAAGTCAAAGTCGACTTAAAAGTCAAGAAAAGTCAAAGATGACTTAAAAGTCAAGAAAAGTTTATGACGACTTAAAAGTCAAGAAAAGTCAATGACGACTTTTAAAAAGTCAAGAAAAGTCAAAGACGACTTAAAAGTCAAGAAAAGTCAAAGATAACTAAAAACGGGATTTTCATGAAATTTCTCAGAAATTCCAAATACGAACTCGGAATTTCAAAATACGACTCGAAACAATAAATTCCATTTTAAAAACTTAAGTCTGCTGAAAAGTGTTAGTAAATATTTTTACTAGAAAAATTGGGTACTTTTCGGGTTGTTACACATTGAATGTTCCATGTACTCCATACTCTCCTGGGAGGTCAATCTTGTATGCATTGGACCCTAACTTCTCCATGACCTCAAAAGGACCCTCTGCTCTTGGACTTAGCTTGTTCTTTCTTTTGTCAGGAAACCTCTCCTTCCTTAGGTGCAACCATACTAGATCTCCTGCTTTGAACTCTTTGGATTTCTTTGGACCCTTTTCTCTGGCTTTATACATCTCATTAGTCTTCTCAATTTGCTGTTTCACCTTAGCATGTATCTGCATCATCTGTTCTACCCTGTTCCTTGCATCATAGGGCACCACCTTCTTTGCCATTGGTACAAGTTCTGTTGGCATCAAGGGGTTAGTGCCATAAACAACTTCAAATGGACTTTTACCTGTACTGGTGGAGGGGCCTCTGTTGAAAGCAAATTCTGCCTGTGCCAGCTGCAAATCCCAATCCTTTAAAGACCTTGAAACGATACACCTGAGAATCCTGCCCAGAGTCTTGTTTGTTACCTCTGTCTGCCCATCAGTTTGGGGATGATGAGAGGTGCTGAACAGGAGCCTTGTCTTTAGAAGCTTCCAAAGTGTCCTCCAGAAGTGACTCATGAACTTAGTATCTCTGTCAGATACTATGGTTCTTGGTACTCCATGAAGATTCACAATCTCCTTGAAATACAAGTCTGCAACTCCCATGGCATCTTCAGTTTTCTTGCAAGCAACAAAGTGTGCCATCTTACTAAATCTGTCCACAACCACCATGACTGCGTCCTTGCCCCTCTGAGTTCTAGGAAGAGCCACTATAAAGTCCATACTAACATCCTCCCAAGGTTTGTCTGGGACTGGCAAGGGGGTGTATGCTCCAGCCTGAAAGAATGACTTGGACCTCTGGCAGGCACTACACCTTCTTATCACATCCTGAACATCTCCCAACATCCTTGGCCAATAAAATTGTTCCTGCAGCATGTCATAGGTCTTCTGGATGCCAAAGTGGCCAGCTAGACCATTAGAGTGAACCTCTTTCACTAACAACCCCCTATAAGGACCCCTTGGTATACAGAGTTTGTTCCCTAGGAACAAGAATCCTTCCTGCTCTGAGTATCTACTTCCATTCTTAGTGGTGCCCTCCAGTCTTGCCACCCAGTCTTCTTTGAAATCAGGATCCTCCCTATAAAGCTCCTTCATGTGCTCAAATCCAAGCACTCTTTGCTCCATGTATGTCAGCATCATGGTTCTCCTTGACAAAGCATCTGCCACTACATTGTTTTTCCCCTCAATGTACTTACTGGAGAATGAGAAGGACTGCAAATACTCCACCCACTTAGCATGCCTAGCATTCAACTTATGTTTCCCATTGATGTACTTGAGTGCCTGGTGGTCAGAGTGTAATACAAAGGGTTTGGGCTTCAGGTAGTGACCCCAATGGTTCAAGGCTCTGACTATGGCATAAAATTCTTTGTCATAGGTTGAGTAGTTGAGCTTAGCACCACTCAGCTTCTCACTAAAGTAGGCCACAGGTTTTTGCTCTTGCATTAGGACAGCACCAATGCCTATGCCACTAGCATCACATTCTACTTCAAATAGTTGGTTAAAATCAGGGAGAACAAGTATGGGAGACTCACACAAGAGGTCTTTGATGATATTGAAGGACCTCTCAGCCTTGTCATTCCACCTAAACTCTCCTTTCTTCATGCACTCAGTTAAAGGGGCCATGATGGAACTGAATCCTTTGATGAATCTTCTGTAGAAGGAAGCCAGTCCATGGAAGCTCCTCACTTCAGTTATCGTTTTGGGGACCTGCCACTCCCTTATGGCCTTTACCTTGTCTTGATCAACAGCCACTCCTTCTTTGGAAATAATGAACCCCAAAAACTGCACCTCTTCCTGCATGAATGTACACTTTTCCATCTTGCCAAACAACTTGTGTTTCCTCAGGACTTCAAATAACAATCTCAGGTGTTGGAGGTGTTCTTCTGTTGAGGGACTGTAGACCAATATGTCATCAAAGTATACAACAATGAACTTCCCTAAATAGGGCCTCAGAACCTCAGTCATCAACCTAATAAAGGTACTTGGAGCATTAGATAAACCAAAGGGCATGACCAACCATTCATACAACCCATGCTTGGTCTTGAAGGCTGTCTTCCACTCATCCCCAGTCCTGATCCTTACTTGGTGGTATCCCTGCCTTAGATCAATTTTGGAGAAGACCTGAGCCCCACTCAGCTCATCCAGAATATCATTCAACCTTGGTATAGGGAACCTGTATTTGATGGTAATGTTGTTGATGGCCCTACTATCTATGCACATTCTCCAGGACCCATCCTTCTTGGGCACTAGCAGGGCAGGAACTGCACAGGGACTGAGGGACTCCCTCACAAAACCCTTGCTGAGTAAGTCACCAACCTGAGCTTGTAGTTCTTGAGTGGCCTCTGGATCACTTCTGTAAGCAGGTTTGTTGGGTAGCATTGCTCCAGGAATGAGATCAATATGATGCTCTATTCCTCTGAGAGGGGGTAGTCCACTAGGCAAGTCAGCAAGGAATACATCCCCATAATCCTCCAGTACTTGTTGCACCTCAACTGGAATGTTTCCTTGGGGAAGTAGGACCTCTTTGGTTAGCAGGATGAACACAGTTTCATCACCCATGAGCTCTTGAACCATCTCAGCTTCACTCAGCAGTAAGACTTCTTTGGAAATGTCATTGACAGGGGCAATGTTCCCTTTAACATTGGGGGGTAAAGGGGCTAGTATGATCTTCTTGTTACCAAACTTGAAAACATAGGTGTTGTCCCTCCCATGGTATACAGAGTCTCTATCAAACTCCCAGGGCCTGCCCAACAGAAGGTGACAAGCATCCATAGGTAGGACATCACACAAGACCTCATCAGTATATCCCTTGCCAATAGAGAATGGCACTACACACTGCTTGTCAACTCTTACTTCCACTCCCTTGTTCAACCATCTCAGTTTATAGGGGTGGGGGTGTCCTTGTGTGGTTAGGGACAGTTTCTCTATTAAGGTGGTGGATGCCACATTGGTACAACTTCCCCCATCAATTATCATGTTGCAAACCCTTCCCCTTATAGTGCATCTGGTCCTGAATATTTGCTGCCTCTGATCATCCTCTAATGGTTGAGGTTGGGTGTGCATAACCCTCCAGGTAACTAGACTCAAGCCTGCATCTGGTTCTATCATTTCCTCTCTAGGCTCTTCCTCAGATTCCTCCAAACTCTCCTCACATACAAGGATCTCATCTTCACCCCATTCCACAACATCCATACTACTCAAAGCCCTTTTAGAGGGGCATTCTTTGGCAAAATGCCCCAAGCCCTGACATTTAAAGCACTTCTTAAGGGATACTGTCTTTCTCAAGTCTGTCTCAGGGGCCTTGCCTTTGTCTGACACTGAGGGTTTGGCTGGGACTAAGGGTTCTCCTATTCTTACTCCAGTGAAGGGTTTGAAAGAAGGTCTAGTCTGTGGCCTGGGAGGTGTGGGTTTTCCCTTCCCTAGCTTCTCAATCCTCAAGGCTAGATTCACTGCTTCCTCAAAAGAGTAAAGGTGTTGCAACCTTACTCTGTTAGCTATCTTCTCATCAAGACCCTCTAGAAACCTAGCTATCTTCTGCTCAGGCTTTTCAGTAATCTCACATTGTAGTGTGAGTTGCTCAAAGTCCCTCAAATAGGACTCAACAGGTCTACCTTCTTGTTTCAGGTGGGTAAGTCTGATAAACATGTCTTGAGTGTAGTCTTTTGATACAAACTTAATCCTCATTTTCTTTTTCAGTTTATCCCAAGATTTAATAGGATCCTTACCCTCCCTAGTCCTCTGAGCCTTCATATTTTCATACCACAAGGATGCATATCCTTTCAATTTCATGATGGCTACCTTAAAGGCTCTTCTATCAGTGTAACCCTTGAACTCAAAGACTCTTTCTACATACCTTAACCAGTCTAGGAAGTCATCAGGGTTCATACTACCTAGAAAGTCAGGGATTTCTACCTTTAAGTCTTTGTCATGGTGCCTAGGAAGGCCCTGCTCTGAGTTCTCTGAATCTGAGGCCTCCTCTTGCTCCATGTGTTGCCTCCTTCTTGCTGCAACATGTGGCACAGGTGCTCCTCTACCTCGTCCTCTGCCTCCTCTTCCACCATTGTTGAGCTGACCATCTAAGAATTCATTGAAGGATGCTGTAACTTCCATAACAGTTCTAGCAAGGCCATGAACTGTGGTTTCAAGCCCTGCTAATCTCTCTTCACTCATGGGTAGTTTTTGTGTTTTTAATGTAGGTAGGTAAATGAACTCACAAACCAAAGCTCTGATAACCAATTGAACTGAAACCTCTCAGGAAATGAGTGATATCAATGTCAAATAGACTCAGGCTAGCACTCTTCTCACACACAAGCTAACTTACTCAAGAAATGGCTCCAACAACCTGCACTAGGCTAGGCAATTCAGATAGTACTTTGTATCTAGCACACAAGCAAAGATAACAAAGGTTGTGTTAGGACTCAAGACACACAAGTAATGAATTCTAAACACTGCAATCTTAGTTCACACGCAAGTTTCACTAAGAAATGCTACAACACTTAGCTTCTGCTGAAGGATTGTTTTGAACAAAGTTCATAATTATATTAATCAAAGTCTGCCTTCTTTAGGTTACAACTTAGGCCTTATATAGGCAATTCAACAGATCCTGACCCTTGAAAACAAGGACATCTAAGGGCTTAAAAGCCTTACATCTTACTGAGAAAACAAACTACAAAGTCAGCTAATGAGGACAACACAAACAGACTGCAAAACAGAGAAAAGAAAGACTGCAAAAGTAGGTTTGTCCCTTTCCAGAAATGGTAAGTCTGCAAACTGTCTTGGGAAGTCTTTGCTTGGCTTGTTCTTGCTGTGTTTGGCTGACAACGGCTTCATATAAGACCTTCCTAACATACTAACTACACCTGAGGTTGATCATACACAAAAATAAGGAGTTTTGGACAGAAACATTGGCCTTGGTGCCAGCTGACTCCTCCATATGACCTTCACTCTTCTAGGCTGTTTTAGATGGACTTCTAGACTTTATTTAGAAAACTTTTACCTGGACTTTTCTCTTGCTAAGGACATCAACTTTAAGGGAAAAGAAGATGGAGCCCTTGTTTGGACTTGTACTGCATGATATTGGATTGATACTCTGGCTGGTCTTGGCTGTTTTTTAGGAAACTGGACCCTGCTCTTGTGACCCTTCTCGTGGCTGTGCTTACTTGACTTGTTGTTGCTTCTTGACTGTAATGGGGGCGCTTGGAGAGTGTTGTACCTGGTGCCTTTGGTATGGGGCTCTTGCTTGTCTGGTTGGGGGTTGGTTGGGACCCTTTGGCTTAAATGGTGCAATCCTGGCTAGCTGAATTCTTGGCCTGGTGATGATGGAGCTCTACTCCTGTTTCACTCACCCTAAACCTAATTCATTTCCACTTACTCTTTCTTCCTCATCAAACCATCAAAACCTAGCCTCCATAATCATCCAAGCTTAGAATCTTCATAGCTCGTTCGTTTGTTGCTCAAATTCCCGTAAGTTCGTCTTATTCTTCCCCTCTTAGCTTCCTCTATCCGTATTGGTAATAAAATTACCGTCTTTCTCGCTTTTTAAATTATCCGTCTTTCTCAAGGTGAATGATATTCATCTTTTATTATCTAATTGTATGTAGGTGGAGACTAGGAAGGTTTAGAAATCGATTAAAGACGCGAAAAGGTAACGGGGAAGGGTTACTCGATATCATTTACGTGTTTTATGTGTTTTCTAGGCTAGTAATCGTATTTAGATTATGGTTAGTAAGCTTAGGACTTGTGTTGTTGTTGATGGTTGTTGTTAGTTGTTAATTGATATGAGAATTGATGATTTGTCATGATAAATAAGGAGTTTGTAGTTGATAACATGTTGATTTTTGATCGTCCTTGAATCCCGTGAAGGACGCAGGCTGCGTTGGGGGACGCAGGCTGCGTCGTGATGACGCAGGCTGCGTCATACGCTGCCAACAGAAATTTTCCAGCACTGACCCCTTTTTGTAAAATGATCATATCTCCTTCGTTACTTGCTTTGTTTGGGCGTGTGACATCTCGTTGGAACCGTAAGAGGCTAAGCTATCACCTCGACTTGGAATTTTTGCATTCTTATGTCTAGAACTCTAGTTATGACCGTTTAAAGTGGACCCTTGTTTTCGTTTGTTTCCAAACAACGTTGTTTTGGAGAGGTGATCTATGTTTTTATTCATTATGCTTCATAAACTTGTTCTAATGCTTAGGTATCATGTATTGACTCATGTTTATCATATTTAAACTTATATGATTCCCTATTCTCATGTTTTTTGACGGTTTTTGGTATGTTCCCACTTTGAGTCGGTTTTTACAAATGATACGGTTTGAGCACTATTTTGTCTTGTGCTTTGTACTCTCATTCCCTTGGCTACCTTCCCTTTCGTAAGGCTGGAATGTCGGAACGGAGAGGTATCCTACTGCTTAAATGCATGTGTTAGTGGGCATACGACGACGTTGTTGGGAGTTGAACGTTATGCGTTGTTCGACCCGGCCATCAAATGTTGTGTACTTGCGAGGTGGTGTTATTTGCATGTAGCGTACCGCTTGTTATGAGGCTTGAGCTCTTTTCCGCCTCTTTCGTGAATTGATCTACCGAATTTGGGGTACTCGGCATATATATTGTCAGACCGAGTCTTGGATGCGAAACGTTATCGCATGTCGAATCGGAAAACGTGATTCCGAGATCCTGGCCAGGTTTAGACTAGGACCGTATTATTATCGTCGTGCTACCAGGAGGAAAATAGTCTACATAGGCGAAATGTAAGCATCGCGTATGAGTTCAGGGAAATGTGATCCCGTGGATGCCTTTTTAATCATACTTGCCATGTACACGGTGCTAGTGCGTTTCATTTACCGTGAGAGTTGTCGTCTTGTGTCGTCTTTGAATGCGTGATTTCATGATATTGTTCATGGTCATTGCATTATTGGGCAACGTCAATGTCTTGGTTCGTGAATGGATGATAATATGTTGGATTTATTGTGATCATCGCATGACTTGACTTGGTTTGTCTGTCGAGTCCCAATCTTATCAATCTTATACCGCTAACGGTGAGATGCAAGCCCTAGTGAGCGTATTCGATTGCCTAAGAGTGTCTTTCCCGAGTCTTTGAATCACATGATGGTTTCGGATTTGATTCCCACATGATCTTATCATTATCTATAGAATTGCCTATTTATTCTTATCCTATCTCACATGTATATCTAAATATGCATGCTTTACTTTTGTATTTCCTTATATGTACGTTTAATGTGATATGGCTGGGAGAACCCGGAGTTACTCCCCACTGATTGTGGCGTTCATGTTTTTTCATGAATGAACAGATTGCTTGCATGGATGGCTTTTTGCTTATGCTATTTTGGGTTCGGGTGTGAGCTAGCGGGCGTTGTCCCTGGATGAAACACCTCTAGACGTTGTTTAACTAGTATCTAATTACTTTGTCTTTTGTTAACACTTTGAGAGACTACGTCTCTTGTGGTATTTTTATTTAGTTTGTAATATTTTGACACTTCTCGTATTTTTCTATCTTGCATGTATAAAGGTTTTTAAAATACCGTATTTTCCGCTATATAATTCACATGCTTGTATGTTTTATATTTCCGCATTCGCGAGGGTTGTCACACCTGGCGCACAGTGCGCTATTTTGGGGGTATAGGGCGCACGGTGCGCTTTTTTTGGGGTACAGGGCGCACGGTGCGCCTTTTCCTTTGTTTTTCTTCTTGCTTCCATTTCTTCCCGTTCCTCTAGTGGTGGATTTTCCTCCAATTCTTGGATAGTTTCCTGCATATTATAAGACAAAGCAAACCCCAACTCCTCTCCAACCATTCCATTAGTTAATGCAGCATCCAAACGACCACTTTTACACAACTCGTAGACAATTTGAATAATGGGGTCAAGAATCTCTCGAAAACACAAAGAAGAGATATCAATGGGGTATTTCATGGCCTCATAAATGTTATATTTAATCAAGTGACCCTCAAATTCCATTGTAAGACCACCATTAAACACATCTATCTTGGTGTTGGAAGTTTTCATGAAGGGTGATAAGTGAATATTTGTATGATTTTATACCCTCATTTTAGCTCGATTTGATATGGTTTATCCACTTTAAGAAGTGGTTTTATTAGCTAATCTCTCCTTTGCAGTATTTCTCGTGCTTTAATGTCATATGTAGGAATTGAGTCGTTTCTACTTCAAATCCCGTCATTTGAAGGAAATATGAGCAAGGAAAAGCTAAGAAGGACGATTACGTGAGGTTTTGATGGCATGCTATAAAGATCTAGAGGTTCCGAGTCAAAGGGAACAAGTTTCAAGTCATTCCGAGCTCATATGCACAAGTTGCGACGATTTTGCTATTCGTCGACGAAAGTCGTCTCAAACCTCATGCTCCGACCCTTAACCCTTGGGGACATGATCAAGATCAAATAGGGGAGGAAATGAGTCCCAAGAGGTGTTATTTATGTCCCCATTCGAATCTAAAGTCAATGGAGTCAAGGTAGATCAAGTCACGTACCAAAGGAAGATCAAACAAAAGTCAAAGTTCTGAACAGACAACATTCCCGATCGGGGATCCACAAATTTGATCGGGTTTTTTAGGTTCTACGCATCTTCTCTTCATCTACCTTTCTTTAATGCAAGGCTTAATGGCTTGTTTAATGGGCATGAATCCGGACGCATTTGAGCAGCCTCTCAACCCTATAAATAGCCTAGCATCACACACAACAAAACATGTACAAAACAAATACTTCTCTATTTAGTTTAGTTTTCTTCTTTCTCTGATCTTTCTTAGTTTTAGTTTAGTTTTAGTTTTCTCTAGTTTAGTTTAGTCTAGTTCTATGTTTTCTTCAATTATAGTTGTTCTACTTGTAATTGGAATTCTAGTTTCCGGGTTTGCATTTTCCTATTCAAGTTCCTATTCCATTTCAATCTTTGCTCATCCTTTCCGGTAATCCTTATTCTTGTTTTTACATTTCCTTTATCATGTTTACCATTCTTAGTTTTATAATCTTAGTGTAACAACCCGAAAAGTGCCCAATTTTTCTAGTAAAAATATTTACTAACACTTTTCAGCAGACTTAAGTTTTTAAAATAGAATTTATTGTTTCGAGTCGTATTTTGAAATTCCGAGTTCGTATTTGAAATTTCTGAGAGATTTCATGAAAAGACCGTTTTTAGTCATCTTTGACTTTTCTTGACTTTTAAGGTCCGTGCTTTTGACTTTTCCTGACTTTTTAAAAGTCGTCATTGACTTTTCTTGACTTTTAAGTCGTCATAAACTTTCTTGACTTTTAAGTCATCATTGACTTTTCTTGACTTTCAAGTCGACTTTGACTTTCGTTGACTTTTCCGACTCACCTCGTAAATTGAAAGACCAAAATTATATTTTTAAAAATAATAATTTTTATTTATTTTTATTATGATTTATTTGAATTTATGATAATTTAATATAATTATTTTGAATTTATTCGGAATTAAAGAATAACTTTTACGGTTTAATCCCGAACGTCATTTAACTATTCCCGGGTCCACTTAAGTCCCGAAACCCGACTTTGACATGAGTCACACGCCCCATGTCACTTTTTTTTCCACTCATATTAGATCTTTTAATTAATATGATTAAACTAATAAAAATATCTAAGATATTTGTAACTTTATCGTTCTGTCAACTTAAACTCCGCAAATCGCGTAAAAACAGACCCGATTCCTCTCCATTTCACACGTCTCTTTTTCCCCTCTTAAGCCTTGATATTTTCGTTCTTTTCATTACTCACTAACAACTTTTCATTTTACAATAAATCAAATTAAGATCTAATTCACACTTTCTTTAATCGTTCTTCATCGTTCTTCGTCGTTCTTCGTCGTTATTGAGCAAAATCATCATAAAACCTTCATTTCTTAATTAAATCCGTCCTAACTTATATTTCTAGAATCTCCTCTTCGCTCTCCATCTTCAAGTACGGTTTAATTTCAAATCCGACAAAATCGTTTTCAACATTTAATTATGGAAAAATCAAGTTTAAAATCTAATAATGTTTTTCTTGTCATTTCTTATAGGGGAAGATTTTGAAGACAAGTTTGGAGACTCGTATATTTTGGGTGAAGATTAGTAGACGGGTGTCTTAGTTTATACTTCTTATTTTGGTGCTAATT
>JAIUZE010006567.1:0-38416 GCA_022085475.1 Heliosperma pusillum | reverse complement strand
CTTCATTGCCTCCTTTGCCTGTGGATCATCATTCTCTTGTTGCCTCTTCGGCAGTGGTTTTGGATATGATTCGTGGTTTTCCGCGTGGCACTTCTTGCGGGAGAGATGGACTTCGTGCACAACACCTTCTGGACTGTTTGAGTGGTGCTGCTGTGGCTGTCTCGGATGATTTGATCGCTTCTATTACTAGGGTGGTAAATCTTTTTCTGGAGGGCCGGTGCCCTGTAGCCCTTGGTGAGTACATTGCTAGTGCTCCGCTCACGCCGCTTGTTAAACCAGGCGGGGGGGTTCGCCCTATCGCTGTTGGCACTGTCTGGAGACGTCTTGTCTCTAAGGCTGGTGCTTGTCTGGTTGGTCCTTCTTTGTCTGCTTATTTTGCTGGCCTTCAGTTTGGGGTTGGGTTGTCCGGTGGAGGAGAGGCTATCTTGCATGCCTTGAACCGGCTCATTGAGGCCCGTGGTGGTGATGTGGGACTGTCTATGTTGCTAGTTGATTTCCAAAATGCTTTCAACCTTGTTGATCGTGTGACTATGCTACAGGAAGTCCGCCGTCGTTGTCCGGTTCTTTCCCGTTGGGGGGAGTTTTGTTACTCTAGCCCTGCCCGTCTTTATTATGGGGAGCATTGTTTGTGGTCTTGTCAGGGTGTCCAGCAGGGTGATCCTTTAGGGCCGTTGCTTTTCGCTTTGGTTTTGCATCCTCTAGTGTGCAACATCCGGGATTCCTTTGATCTTACTTTGCAAGCGTGGTATTTGGATGATGGCACCATTGTTGGGGACACTTTAGAGGTGGGGAGAGTTTTGGATTTGATTATGGCAGATGGGCCTCGTTTCGGTCTCCATCTTAATGTGGCTAAGACTGAGGTCTTTTGGCCTATTGAGGATCCTCGGAGTCGGCTACCCGGTGTTTTCCCCCCTTCTATTGCCCGGCCCTTGCGTGGTGTTTCTGTTTTGGGTGGACCTGTCAGTACTTGTCCCATTTTTGGCAGTGAGATTGTGGCGAGCAGAGTGACTAAGACCGTTGAGCTTATGGACTTAGTCGCGAGGATTGAGGACCCGCAATGTGAGTTGCTTCTGCTTCGGGCCTGTACTGGTATTTCTAAACTCTATTTTTCCCTCCGTACTTGCTCCCCGGGGGTCTTTGGGTCTGTCCATCTTCGCTTTGATGCAGCGCTTCGTTCTAGCTTGGAACGTATTGTCACCGCGTCTGGGCCTGGTTTTGGGGATTGGCAGTGGCGCCTTGCCACTTTCCCTTTTCATCTAGGCGGGCTCGGTGTTTATGCTGCCGGGGATGTTTTTCATTATGCTTTTCTAGCGTCCCGTTTGCAGTCTGCTGATTTGCAGGCTAAGCTACTTCGGTCTTCAGGTATTGTGGATTCTGGTCCTACTTTCGACGATGCCTTGCGGGTGTTCTTTGAGACTACAGGTTCTTCCTTTTTACGTGATCCTAGTGAAATCGCTGCCCCTAAACTTATGAAGAAACTGGCAGATATATATTTTGCGAGGATTGCTGCTACTGCGGAATCTGTATTCTCTTTGACACCGCGTCAGCTTGCGGTATGGAAGTCTCAGCAGGGTGCCCACGCCTCTGATTGGTTGCGCGCGGTTCCTATCTCTGGGTTGGGTCAGACTATGAACCGGAGGACTTACCGTAGTGTGCTGGGGTATCGCCTTAGTGTCCCGTTATTCACGGTATCTAGGCCTTGTCCTGCTTGCTCTCGGGTTTTTGCTGATGATGTGTATGGGGACCACGCTGTTTCTTGTACTGGTACTGTGGGGGTTAAGCATCGGCATAACCTCGTTCGTGACACCTTATTCGACATTTGCTATAGGTCTGGTATTTCTTCGGGCAAGGAGGTTGATATCGGTTTGGTTGACGGGCATGGCAGATCTCTTCGTCCGGCGGATTTGCTACTTTATTCGTGGGACAGAGGGCGTGATGTGTGTGTTGATTTGACAGGGTCTTCCCCCTTGACTCAGACTGGGATGTCTGATTTTGTGCCAGGACGGGGTGTTGCTGATGCTGCTCAGCGCAAATGTACTAAGTATAGGGATTTATGCGCGACTGCTGGCTATGGTTTCCTACCCTTCTCTTTCTCTTCGCTTGGGGAGCTGGGCTCGGATGCTGTTGACTTGCTCAAGCGGATCCAGAAGTTTTCGGTATCTCAGGATGCTGGAGCTCGGGTGGCCGCTTATATCTTTACTAGGATTAGCTTTGCTATAGCTAAGGGGGTGGGGGCCCAGATTGTCTCTCGGCTCCCCACCAACTTCATGTAAACTTTTCATTTTATTTTATTTTAATGAAAGCTGCGCGCATCTTATAATAAAAAAAAAAAAAAAAAAAAAAAAAAAAAAATAATAATAATAATAATAATAATAATAATAATAATAATAAAAGTTGTTGATTATCATAATAAAAGCTGCGATTATAATAATAAAAAAGAAATAACAATAATAACAATATCATTTATAGTATATTAATTTATCATTAATATTATTAAATATTAGTTTATTATTACAACTTATATTAGTAGAAGTGGAAGATCATTGAGAAGTAGGTGCAAATATTATTTAATTCTGCAATTTTTCATGTAAATTAACTTGTTATTAACTTGGTACAAATTATATGTACCTCGTCTATATCACTTAATAGCATATCAATAACATACTGCACAAATTCTCGTTTAAGACGACACTATCCAACTTATTAAGTTTAAGATGGATCAAGTAGTTATATCAAACGAAATTAGAACACATAGTAAAGAACGAAAGATTTGTCTTATATGCACAAATGAGGTGATATTTGACATGTTTTATTGTTAAGTGTAACTTTCCATCTTAAAAGAGAAGTTAACTTTTTACTACACAAATTCTCATTTAAGACGGATGTACGACACCATCCATCTTCACCCCAAGACGGGTCAAGTAATAACCCATTTGTATAGATAAGACAGACGTAAATTATTTCCTAAGCATTTCACTTTTGTTTTATTGAACATATTTGACCCGTTGACATATTTGACACACTTGAACCTTGAGACAGATATATTCACTTAAGAGTATTATACATTCACTCAGATGGGCCTGAATATATCATGTACAATTCCTTAGCAAGTTGAACGTATACCCACATAATCAGAGGCCCAAGCTCATAAAATGGAACCCTAGGTCTCCGTACTCTTATCTAGAACTCTCTCAGGAAACTCACCATTTCACACTCTCACTCTCAACTTTTCAAGTCTCACCTCACTCTTTCTACCCTATCTTTTATATTCATCGATCACAACTGAAATAGACGGATAAATCAATCAACTCATCCCTTTATATGTTTTCATACCCATCTCCATCTCTAAATCTTATACCTATGCACTCATTAAATTATCGTTACATTATTATAATGTATTCATGTTCATTATTGAAACCAAACAACTGAAATAATCTTATATACGGAGTACATGATAAGGATATGCGTTCTTATGTATCAAGGGATTAATTTTTGGTTAGTAATAATTATTTTCAATTTAGTTTTTCAAACTTTTGGATCTGAGAGACATAAAATCACCTATTTTTAAAAAATTTAAATTATAAAATTTATTTTCAATGCTTTGACGTACTGCAAATTTGTTAATATAATATTTGATGCGTGAATATATATTTTGTAACTTGTTAAAGCAAAAAAAATTAACATTAGTTTTTTTTGACGTGTTGTTGCCTTGACTTTCCGTTTCGATAACGACTACGCTCTAAACATTTGAAGGCTGATTTGTTTATATAAATAAATATTAGGAGAATTCAGTGTTTTTGATTTATTATTATCATTTATAATAATAATTAATGTATAATTGTATTTGTAATCATGAAAATTATAATATTTTATTGTACTAATTCTACTGTATAATGATCCAAAATATTGGGTTTGTTCAATATTTAGTGTAAAAGTGTATTGTCACATTAAAATACCTATCATGAATTGCATTACCAGGCTTAAAGTTAATTAAATTTTCGTGATATTGGAGAAAAATATCTATTTAGCAAAATAGAAAAGACGTGGACAAAAGATATACTGGGTAAATATTGAGTACAAAGTACACTAAAATTGGTGTGTAAATTGTGGTGGGTCCCACTTGAGAAAAAAATGAAAAAGTGGAGTATATAGATGACGTAGCTTCATGAGGGATCAAGAAATGCTTGAGTTTTAATATATAGGGGATTGTAAAATTAATTACAAACTAGTTTTATCCCCGTGCAAAATTGCACGGGTTTGGTATTAAACTTGTATAGAAAATATTCGATTTAATGCATAAATATTTATATAAAATTTCATTAATTGTTAATTAACTGTTAATTAAAATTTAAACTTCGAACAATACTTCGTATCATTAGAAATAGTAGAAAAAATCTAATACGCCAGAGAAAAGTCATATCCGTGTATTGATTGTAGACTCTTATCAACTATAAAATAAAAAACATAGTATGAATAATAAATTAATATAACTTGATAACTTGTGCATAGTTTAGTTTTTTTTTCAATTTCAGATATGTATGTTCGATATATTCGTATTATAAAATAATTTGGAAAATGAAGAAAATAAACAATATCGTTACATGTAACATCGTCAGCGAAATAAAAATAACACGATTATTCATTCACATTTACACATTTTAACGTAGCAAACTTTAGCGACATGATTTCGGCTCATGTTAGCTGGATGTGTTTGTAATTATACGGGTACAATCTACTTTTCTTTAAGTAGGCCGAACTGAGGAATAAACAAAGGCCAAACACTTCTAGTAATCCATCACAAATTCTATTTAAGTCGGACAATATTCGTCTTAAACTTAACACGGGTCAATTACATATCAAATCATCCCATGTGTTCCCTGAAAAATACGAAAAGGTTTGTTTTTATTACCACTATATGGTTTTGTTTGGCCGGTGTTAAATTTAAGACGAATAGTACCGTCTTAAGCAGGACTTGATGAGAATCCATAGGTACCACCATATGACTAATAAATTTATCGAAGATGCAATTTTTTAATGGTTTTATGCTCGTAATTTTTATGTACCACCATATGAATAATTTATTAGATATGGATTGTCCATATCTAATAAATTTTGTATTTTTCTAAAACCAAATTAAAGAAGATAAGTTCAAAAGAATGAATTTTTTGTGGGGTTTAATATCTTTTCAGTTTAAAAATCATTTTTTCAAATTTTATTTTGATATGGGACATTCTATATCCATATTGTATTTCATGGATTAACGGTTAAATAGTTTGTTAATGCATGCATTGAATAATTAATGTTGATATTTTACAAATTAGAATGATATCACCTAAATTCTCTAATAATTATTAACTGACTGATTTTTAAATAATCTAACTAAAGCGGTGGGTTCTTATGAACTTATTTATTGAATTTTATTTTTTGCTTTAGTAATACGGTGTAAGGTGAAATTATATAATTGAGTAATTTTTTGTTGATTGTAATTTTAAATTATTAATTTTCAAGATTTTTGACATATCAATGTAATTTATTATTAATGTAACGTTTTAATTCATAATTTAGGATTATTAAAAAGTTGCATGTTCAAGTTATTGTATTTCTTTAGCGTAAAAAAGCAAACTGATAAATAAAATGTGAAAAAAAGAATAGAAAAAAAAAAAAGACAAATAAAAAAAACTAACATGATGAGGTGGTTTAATGTAGTGGCTTTAAATGTTCTTGTTTTAATAGAATAAAGATTTGGGGTTTTCTATCGTGTACCTCTACATATATATATATACGGAGTATATTCTAGACTTCTATATTAGTTTCACTACTACAAAAACAGGAAATGACAACGGTTAAAAACCGTTGTAATATTAAAACGCGGACGTTGTTAAAGCCTCCGTTGTTAAAGGTTTTAACAACGTTCCGATTTAATGAAAATACCGTTGTGAATAGTTTTAACAACGGTACAAAGTCGTTGTTATTACTAGATAACTGTTGTTAAAACGTGTGAATAATTATGGTGGGAAAAATACGAGAACTGTTCTATTAAATGAAACCGTTGTTAAAGGTATGATTAGTTTTGGTGGGAAATATTATAACAACGCTATTGTTTTTTAAACCCGTTGTGAATATAGTTAATTACAACGTAGTATAATAAAGAAGCCGTTGTGGAAAGTTTTAATAACAACAGGTATTCTAGAATACACCGTTGTTAAAGGTATGATAAGTTTTGGTGGGAAATATGTTACAACGCTTTTAATGAATTTTGAAAAACCGTTGTTATTATTTTTATTATTGTTTTTGAAAAAATTGTAATTTGTTCCCTTGCCACCAGTGAAAATCCTGCATAAAGCATAAAGCAGCAGTAGCAGCAGCACGCATCATAAACCAATTTCAGAAGCAGAAAAATGATATAGCTATATATAAATCAGAGCAATTCATGTACAGGGCAATTCATGTACATGGCAATTCATGTACAGCAGCAGCAAAATGATATATACAACCAAAATGATCTCTTTCAGAGCAATTCATACTTACAACTTGCTCTAATTAATGACTTCTACAAATTAAAGTTCCCTATCTGCTTCCAAAATAATCTAAGTTTCATTTATTCTTTGTTTGTTCAAGGACGTATTTGCCCAACAAGTCCCTTACCTCGTCTATATTGTGCTTAGTGTACTCAGGGACATGTGGCGTGTTGATTAAATACTGCGGATAAAACAAATAAAAGACATCGATCAGTAGGGTAACAACAGTATAGGCATATCATACATAATTAGCAACATCGATCATATATATATAGCAGAAAAGATATCAGCTCTAATGAAAAAAAGTAAATAATAGCTACATTAAACTACTAACTCTTTCTGGAATGCTGATATATCTTCGCCTAATAATCTCCAACATGAAACGACAAACGTAGTATCCACATTGGATGCTATCCGGCTGTTTAGGGACCTATTATTACATAATAAACGAAGAGACGAGAAGGCAATTACCAATTAGTTTAATGCGTAATTAAAAAAGACAGATGTATATGCGTAATTAGTTTAATGCACTTAATTATTAAGGTATTGTATTTGCGCGTACGTACCCCTGTTATCGTAATAAAAGTAGGACCATCATCAGAATATTCTGTCGGTTGATTGCCGGTTGCTCTTTTCTTCTCAAAGGCCCTTTAAAAAATGAAAGAGGCCGAAAGTCACATAAACTTGCTTAATAATAATAAATGAAACTTAATATTATATGTGCCAAATCATCATCAGTATTATAAACTTACTTAATAATCAACATCTTAAAGGTCTCGGATGATTGTCTGTGCAAAGAGTCTAACCAAAATACTTTCTTCGTGGTCGGATTGATCGCTGATAGCACCCAATGTTTCCTAGAGATCGAGAGACACATCATTATTAACAAGCACAACATGCATTATCATAACCAAACATATAAAAATGCAATTGTATTTGGAATCGTAATATTAATTATATATTACACGGCTTCATTATAAGGGGCAAAAATGAGCTTATTGTTTTTCGCCAAATCCCCAGCAATATAATTTACACGTTCTTCATACGAAAACATCTCGATATGCATAGATAAAACATTTGGGCACATGAATCCGTATTGAGGAAGTGGATTATTGGTCTCGGCGGGGATCACAACCGAGTTCAAGTACCTACATGACGGTTTTAATTCTGATATTAAAAACACTATATCTTAGTCAGAATATTAGAATACTGCATGATTTAATTTATTAAGAAACTTACTTCATCCAAACATATAGGTGTTGGACATCAATCTCGTCAAGGCCAGCCCAAACGGCTAGCCTTTCCCAATCCAGCATTGCTTGGCGTTCTACCCCTACAATATCATTCTCGAGCGGAATAACTATTAATTGCTCGCTTGCTATGCGTCTCTCAGCCTCCTTATAAAGCTCCAGCATCGCCACCGTTCGTACTTTTTCCATGTAAACGTTCCCATTATATTTAGTACCGGATAGACTCCTGACCTCTTTCAGCTTGGGGAAATGATGCGGTGTGCTACCTTTCACAACCTACATGTGGCTAACTAAATTAAGTTGCTCTTTCAATGATGAGGCGATAGTAGAACTTAAAATATAAAGAGAGTTGATTAAATACCTCCTCAAGTTGTTGTATTGACGAGGTAGTAGAAAGATTATTGTCTATCGAGTTAGACTTATCCATGTTTTTTGTTACCTACAAAACAAAAATATAACATATAAATTTCACTATTTATGAAGGTGATGAACAAAGACAAAAGGCGGGTTAAATTAGTTGTATTTTTCTAACCCCGGCTACATTCTGTTGAATTTTACGATCACGAGCTAGGAAAATGTGGCTTTGAGGCCATTGGACAAAACCGTTAAACGCATCTGCCATTATTATTAGGTCGTCGCGGACTGGGACGGGCAGTTTACGGGTTCCATAACCCTTCGCGACTCCCTCTATCCCCACTTTTGAATGCTTCGGCAAGAGTGGTACGCCATGAACCAAGATGATTTCCGCTGAGTCCTTGGGCGTTGGGTATACGAAACCCCGGGCAACAATCACATCCTCTTTGAATGAAGGGTCGGCGAGACGAACAACTACCCGCTGTTTTGTGGCCTGAAGAATACACATTATTTACTAAATACCAAAATATAATAGATATCATAAATGATCTATATCTTTTCCGGTCATCCAGTCACTATGACGATTCTTTGGAACGCCAATTAACTCCTCAGGGGAGAGATGAGCGTAACAATATGCAAGAGCTTCGTCTAATATAGCACGTTCAGCAATACAACCTTCTGGACGATACTGATTAGATGTATAGTCCTTGTAGACTTTCATCAATCTTTCGAAAGGATACTGGTATCTCAAGTACACGGGCCCAAGGTACAAAATCTCCCTAACCAAGTGAATGGTCAGGTGAATCATGATAGTGAAGAAAGAGGGTGGAAAATACATTTCAAAATGACAAAGAGAGGTGACAACGAGGTCCTGCAATGAATCCGCATCATCGGGATCGATGACTTTATCGCATATGGACTGGAAGAAGAGACAGAATCTGGTAATAGTATATCGTACCTTTTCAGGTAAAATGGAGCGAATAGCCACGGATAGTAATTGTTGCATCAAAGTGTGGCAATCATGTGACTTTAACCCGGTGAGTTTTAGATCTTGCATCGACACAAGGCTTTTGATGTTGGACGAATAACCAGGTGGCACTTTAATTCCATTCAAGCATGCACAAAACTCTTTTTTCTCATTCCGTGAAAGGGTATAAGCTGCTGGCGGTAAAAATGTACCATTACCTCTCTTCTGTGGTGCCAACTCTAGCCTAATACCCATCATTTGCATATCTTCCCTAGCTGCGGCGTTATCATTTGTTTTACCGGGAACATTCAGGAGGGTATTGATAATATTATCACAGACATTTTTCTCAATGTGCATGAAATCGAGGCAATGCCTGACCTCCAGGTCAGGCCAATATGAAAGTTTATCAAAAAATATGGATCTTTTCTTATACACACGAGTAGACAATTTAGAGCCGTTCTTCTTCCTATATTTTATCTCAATATGCTTTACTTTCTGATAAACTTCATGCCCACTCAAAATTCTAGGAGGTTGACGATGTTCTTGACGTCCATTAAATGCTTTCTGCTGCTTGCGATAACAATGGTCAGGATCCAAGCCCCTCCTATTTCCCAAATACACATACTTATGAGAACACTTCAAGTATTCAGACTCAATATCCTCCCCACACAATGGACATGCCTCTTTCCCATGCACCGTATGCCCAGAAAGGTCGCCATAAGCCGGATAGTCGGTTATTGTACACAATAACATCGCTCTCACATTGAAAGTTTCATTCCTATATGCATCAAATACTTCTATCCCACTATCCCACAAAATTCGCAAATCATCTAAAAGAGGTTCCAAATAGACATCTATATTATTTCCAGGTTGTTTAGGGCCGGAAATTAACAACGACAACATCAAGTACTTTCTTTTCATGCACACATATGGAGGTAAGTTGTATATTGCCAACACTACTGACCAAGTACTATGTTGGGTACTCATGTTTCCATGTGGGTTCATTCCATCAGTGGACAGCGCTAGACGTAAGTTTCTTGGTTCAATGCCGAACTCGGGATACTTAGCGTCGAACGATTTCCATTGCATACCATCTCCGGGTGTCTTAGCTTCCCATCATTTATTCTTCCAGTTTCATGCCAAGTTAACATTTTTGAATCATTGCTATTCGCAAACATCCTTATGAATCTTGGTATCACTGGAAAATACCATAACACCTTAGCCGGGATCCCTTCCTTATCCTTATAACGCCACTCAAAACAAACCGGACAATTGGTTAAGTTTTGATATTTTTTTCGATACAATACGCAATCATTTGGACATGCATGTATTTTCTCATATTTCATACCCACCCCTCTAATTAGTTTTTTAGCCTCATATGTCTTAACGGGAAGAACATTACCATCTGGAAGCATGTCGTTTATCAAGGCTAATAAACTAGTGAAACACGTGTCACTAACCCCATTTGCCCCCTTGATATTATACAACTTCACCACAGCCGACATCTTTGTGTACTTACAACCAGGGTATAGAGGCGCTTCAGACTCACACAACTTCTCATACATGTTGTCAAGGTCATCCAAATTAATGTTTTCATCTTCAAAAGCATTTGATTCATCATCTTTTTCTTCATTATCTGTAGACCCAACATTCAACTCGTCTGCTTCCAACTCAACATACTCGGCAAACTCGGGATCATCAGTTATCCTTTCGTATACCTCAAGATCATCTTCTTCAAAATTATTATCTTTCTCTAATGATTCCCCATGAAAAATCCAACGGGTATAGGATCGACTAAAACTATACTTTTCTAGGTGAATTTTAACGTCCGGAATAGCCATATACCTAATATTACCACATCTTTCACAAGGGCATGGAATACTAGAAGAACCATTCAAATTGTTCGCAACGACTTCATAAAATTCAGCTAAACCATCCTTATAGTTTGGGTCACTCATATTCGCAGCATTCATCCAAGTTCGAGTCATTTATCTACATTCGTAGTATATATAGTAAGCCAAGTAATTCAGAAAATCCAACTAATTAAAACTAATTCAATAATAAGCCAACTAATTCAGAAAAATGCAATGTATAAGGCAACTAATTCACAAATAAACGAAATTCAGGAAATCAATAAAGAAAAATTATTAGAATACCTGATTATTAAGAAATAGCAGACGGAGATGATGACAAAGAGACGATCAGGAAATCAATAAATTATTAGTGTTTGTGGTTTTGTGATGCAGTATAATCGCTTTGTGTTTGTGTTTTTGTGTTGCAGTACAGTGTTATTAGTGTTGTGTTTTTTTTTCATCTTTATTAAAAGTATTGACAACGGTTATTATTCATAGTCACCGTTGTTATTAGGTTTTTTATTTAAAACGGCGGTTAACAAAGTTATATCCGTTGTTACAACTAACAACAACGTACAACAAAATGATATCCGTTGTTATTAATTTAAGCCAAATATTGCGCCAAATTAATAACACATTATAACAACGGGCTTTTCATACCCGTTGTTATTACTTTTCCTTATTTCGCGCTAAATTAATAACAACGGATATAGAATAAACTGTTGTTATTAGTAAATTTATTTACAACGGTTATTTTAGTTCACGCCGTTGTTAAAACTATTAACAACGTTCGAAAAACTAATACCGTTGTTATTAGGTTTAATAAAATTCCGCGGAAAAATAATTCTCCATTCCACAACGGTTTTCCTTTATTTTCGTGAGTATGTGTTGTTGATGGGGCGTTGTTATTGCCTGTATTTGTAGTAGTGTTCACTACAAGAAATCTTGATTCAGGCGACTGTAATAAGGCGACTGATACTAGTAGTCGCCAATTTGGCGACTGAAAATAAAATCGGGCGACTGAAAATAGTCGCCAATTTGGCGACTACCACAAAGACTCAGAATTTTATCATAAAACCTCGGGCGACTGAAATCAGTCGCCAAATTGGCGACTGATAAGCCAATTGGCGACTGAAATCAGTCGCCAATTTGGCGACTACCCATTTCAGTCGCCATTTTGTGTATTATTCCAGAATCGCAAACTCATCCGCACACTTTGCTTTCATCAATCTTCTTCAAACTCGAAAAACCCGAAAAACCCCAATACAAAATCGCCACCACCACTCCCTCAACCACCACTCCGACCACCACTCCGACACTAGCTCCACCGGATCTTTGTGCTCTCCTTTTTCTTGTGTTGCTTTGTTTCTTCTAATTGGTGAAGGTATATTTGTTCTAATTTCAATCCTTCAATTAATTTAGTTTGTTTGTTTAATTTGTGATTCCTACTTGTATTTAGTTGATTTTATATGTTTATATAAACATTTGTGATGATTATTGGTTTAGATGTTAAGTGTTTGTTGTAAATTGAATCCTTAGATTAATTGGGGGTTTTTGATTAGTGGTAGTGTTGTTGATATTATTAGTGTTGTTAGTATTAATTTTGTTGGTATTGTTAATTTTGATTTGGGTTAGTGTTGTTAGTAATGGGGATTTGATAATTTTCATGATTTGTGTTAGTGTTGGTAGTATAGGGGTTTTGGTTAGTGTTTTTTGATTAGTTTTAGTATGTTAATAATATTAGTGTTATTAGTATTATTTTGTTAGTATTAATGATTTTGATTTGTGTTAGTGTATTTCGTATTAAGGTTTTGATAAATATGATTGTTTGTGTTAGTGTTGTTAATATTTGGGGTTTTGATTAGTGTTAGTATTTTTTGTACTTGTTGTGTTGGTTAATGTTTAGATTAAAATGAAGAGATTGGAGCGTACATGGATGTACGAAGATAGACTTGATAAGAAAAGACGTCCTACCGCTAGATTTATAAAGGGGGTTGCCGAGTTTATTGAATTTGCTAGACAACAAGACGAGTATGATTTAGTAGCACTGAAACTTAGGTGTCCTTGTATTAAATGCAAAAACATGAAATATCTACATGACATTGAGGTTCAAGAACATCTTTATACAAACGGGTTTTGTCCAAACTACTACAATTGGATTTCTCATGGAGAATCATTTTTTTCACTTCCCGAACAATCTCAAATCCCACAAAATGAGAACCCATATAGAGATATGGTAGTTGATGCATTTGAGTCTAATATTTTCAATAATGATCATATACCAATGAGTGAAGAAGAACCACACCCACAAGCAAAAGCCTTTTTTGATATGTTAAAGGCGAGTGAAAAACCATTATATGAAGGGAGCAAAATGTCATTGTTAGAAGCCGCCTCTAGGATAGTAACTTTGAAATGTGAGTACAATTTGCCATTTACTTGTGTTGATGGCATTGCTTCTTTGATTGAGGATGTTATCCCCGATAATAATGTCATGACCCGATCATTCTACAATACCAAAAAAGTAGTGAAAGGTCTACAACTTCCGCATTACAAGATTGATGCATGTCCCGATGGATGTATGCTCTTTTGGAAGGATGATGCTTTGTTTGACAAGTGTAGTAAATGTGAAAAGGCTAGATATAAGACAATTGAGGGAAGTATTGTCTTGAAGGGTAAAAAGGGAAAGAATGCAAAAAAGAGAGGTGAAAAGAGTAAGAAATCAATACCCGAAAATCCCGTAACTTACTTTCCTCTAGCTCCTAGACTTCAAAGAATGTTTGCTACCAAAAACATTGCCGAGCAAATGAGATGGCACAAGGAAAATCCTCGTACTCCGGGAAAGATGTGTCATCCGAGTGACGGAGAGGAATGGAAGCGGTTTGATATGCTTTACTCCGACTTTGCTGAGGAACCCCGTAATGTGCGACTTGGCCTTTGTACGGATGGTTTTGCTCCATTTGGCCAATTTGGTAGAAAGTACTCTTCTTGGCCCGTAATGGTCACTCCATACAACTTACCACCTTGGTTATGTATGAAAAAACAATTCATCTTCTTGTCACTAATTATTCCTGGTCCTGATAATCCAAAAACCGCCTTAGATGTTTATTTGCAACCTTTGGTGGAAGAATTGAAACAATTGTGGGAAGTAGGTGTGCAAACATATGATGTGTCTTTAAAGCAAAATTTTCAACTAAGAGCTTCATTGTTGTGGACCATTAATGATTTTCCCGCCTACGGTATGCTATCTGGATGGTCTACCGCGGGAAAAAAGGCATGTCCTTGTTGCATGTACCAAAGCAAAGCATTTTCGCTTCCTTGTTCCCATAAAGTGAGTTGGTTTGATTGTCATAGACAATTCTTACCGGAGGGGCATGCCTTTAGGAGCAACAAAAAAGCTTTCAGAAAAGGTAAAGTGGAGCGGAATCATGCTTTAGATCGACTTCCGGGGGATAAGGTGTGGGATATGGTTTGTGATTTGTCACGTACTATTGATTGTACTAAAGCAGAGACGGAGGTGCTGAAGAAGAAGAAAATTGGTTGGTTTAAAAGAAGCATTTTTTGGGATCTTCCTTATTGGAAAACGATGTTAATTAGGCACAATTTGGATGTAATGCATATAGAAAAGAACTTCTTTGAGCAACTGATTCACACGATTATGGATGTAAAGGGAAAGACTTGTGATACTGTTAAATCACGAGAAGATTTGAAGACAATTTGTCATCGTCCCAATCTTCACATTCGTAGCGATGAGTCTAAGGCAAAATCTATTTTTACACTTGACAAAGCTGAAAGGAAGGTATTATGTGAGTGGTTAAGAAAGTTAAAATTTCCTGACGGATATGCATCCGATTTTAGTCGATGTGTTGATATGAAGGAGCTAAAGTTGCAAGGCTTGAAAAGTCATGATTGTCATATCTTCATGGAACGATTATTACCTGTATCTTTGAGACATCTCCTCCCCACTCCTGTGTGGAATGCAATTGTTGAGATAAGTCAATTTTTTCGAGATTTATGTTCGTCTTCAATATGTGTTGATGACATGATTCGTCTTGAGGAGCAAATACCAGAGATATTGTGTAAGTTCGAGATGATATTTCCTCCATCATTTTTTAATTCCATGGAGCATGTACCGATACATTTGCCTTACGAAGCCAAAGTTGGAGGCCCCGTCCAATATAGGTGGATGTATCCATTTGAAAGGTAAGATCACTAAGTAGTAATTAAATTATAATTATTATCGTACTATCTCTTTAATTGATTTAATATTTATATACTAGTCTTAACAACTATTAATCCCATCAATTATTGAATAGGTTTCTTAATCACGTGAAGAAGAAAATTGGTAACAAAGCTCGGGTTGAAGGTTCAATATGTAATGCGTATTTAACGGAAGAGATTGCAAATTTTTGCTCTCTTTACTTTGAAAAACATATTGAAACCAAAGCAAAAAACTTGAGTGTTGATAAAGCGGATGAACTTGAGACAAGTTTACCCGAGTTTTTCCAAATGCATGATGATGAGGGTTGTTCATCAATTGGGGGAACAAGATATTTGGATGACAAAGAATATGATCGTGCTCACCTTTACGTTCTTTCTAATTGTGAGATTTTGGAATCATATGAAACGGAGTTTGTGAATGATTTCATTAAAGCACATCCTAATGTGAATAGAGATGATGTTTGGAGTAACCATGAGGATCAATTTGCAGCATGGTTTCGGAACCATGTAATTGAGTTAAATATCCAAGATGATTTGATAAGGACTTTGGCCTTTGGTCCTTCACGAGAGGTGAAAACGTGGAATCGTTACTCGGTCAACGGATTTAATTTCCATACATTCAACTACGGTAAGAATAAGGCTAGGTGCAATTATGGTGTTACTATTTCTTCTCTTGATGACAACGAATACTATGGTATAGTTGAGGATATATTTGAGTTGAGCTATAATGGGCGTGAGCGTTCTTATAATACTGTCTTATTTAAGTGTGAATGGAAGGATAACTCTGTGGCCGGTATGAAAGTTCATGAACGTTATAAAATCGTCGAAGTGAATCATACCCGGACATACTCAAAGTATGATCCATTTATACTCGCACATCAAGCCAATCAAGTATATTTCGCTTCTTATCCAAGCACGAAGAATGATCGAAATCAAAAGCAGTGGTGTGCAATCTTTAAGACAAAAGCACGCTCACAAGTAGATACAACTTTTTTTCAAGAAAAAATAGTATCTAGCGGGTTTATGTTGTCTCCACCTGATGAGGACATTTATGAGAATGGAAATGAAGAGGGTGAAGGTTTTGAAAACGAGGATGGTAGTGATGGTGAAGTTGACGGTGATGGTGGTGTTGATAGTGATAATGATAATGAATCAAATGGTGATGATGATGATGACGAATTTGATGATGATAATGATTAATTGGGTAAAGATATATTTATATATATTTTAATTAAGTTTTTTATGTTAGTTGATGTTTTTTTATGTTATTAATAGTTTATGTTTATGTTTGTTTTTTATGTTATTAACCGTTTCTAACAATTTGAATATTTGTGTAATTGTAGATGGCAGGAGGTCGAGGTAGGCAACGTGGCGGCGGTTCAAACAGACGCCGTAGTACATCTTCAGTCGACGATGAGGAGATGGAGGCTATTGATCAGCAGAGTCCGGTAGTGGTCGAGGAATCGACCAATGACGATGAGTCCTCGGATCAGACATCGGAGACGATCCAGTTCACGCCGGAAGGGAAGATGATACTTGATCCTGCGGGGTTTTGGTAAGACAACCACCAATGTCTTTAATTTATTATTTTATAATTATATTACATTATTTACCATAAATGCATACTATTCCATAATTTATTTTTCAGGTTTTCGTCTCAAAAGGTTGTACGCGGTTGTACTCAGAGTACAAAGATGAAGATGACGGGGGTTGCTCCTACTTGTTGGACCAAGGCTACCTCTGCACAAAAAGAGGAATGGTTCAATAATTTTAGGGTATATTATTTTTGTTTATATTTTCTTACATTATTATAGTTTTTAAATAATAATTTATTTTACTAATACTTACCTTTTAAATTGTAGAAAACATTTGACTGGCCGGCCGGAATAGAGTATATTGTACGTCAAAGGTACAATGAGACGTGCACTAGACGGTTAAGGGACAACATGTATAAGGTTGTCAAGAGGAAGAAGGAGCCGGAGCATATGAGAGGTATTTAATTGTTTTTGTTATTTGTATATAGTTATAATTTTACACATTTTGTCATATTTTATAATACTTATTTAACTTGTAGGTGGTGCATATGAAGATATGCTTAAATATCGTGAAACTGCGGAGTTTCAGGCTAGGTCGGCCCAAGCATCCAAAAATAAAAAAGGAGGAAAGAAAGATGGAGCGGCTGAGCCGTCGCATCATGCAGGATCTCGATCTTTCCTGGACCTAGTTTTGGGTGTAAGTTATAATTTCCACTTTTTCCTCAATTTGAAAATTATATCTTAAATTCTTTTTATTATTAAAATCTTCTAATACAAGTCTTTAATTTCTTCTTTTAGAAGGGTAAGAAGAAAAAAGCTAACACGCCCACAGCTCCGGAGCTCTTTCTTGACACCCATTCCCGACTTGAAAACAATAGAAGATATTGGATCAAACCAAGAGATAAGGATTTATATGTAAGTTTCAAACCATTTTTGTATTTTTACACTAAGTTCAATTTTTTGAATGTTTAACAAATTTCAATTTGTAGCTATTTTTAATAACAATGTTTATATTTTGTAGGAAGCATTTTCCGCCGAGAAACTTAGGCAACCCGACAAGTCCGATAATGAGATTTGGTTCGACTTGGTAAAGGGTTTCAAGAAGGGCAATGTCTACGGGATTGGGTCGGCAAAGGAAGCATTTTACGAAACTCCAAGGGAAAGAATGTCGTCCACCTCAAAGCAAACCTACGAGCCGACAGTCGTGGGAAGACTCCAAGCCGCACTTGACGAGGAAAGAAGAAAAAATGCGGAAAGGGATGAGGAATTAAGAATAATGAAAGAAAAATTCAAGGCTTGGGAAAGTAGGTTCGACAACTGCAACTAAGGTCCGCCTCCCTTTTGGCGGGATTATGATGAAGGCAATGGAGGTGGTGGACTGTTTAGCGAATCCAATATAAACCTAGGCTTCTGATATTAGTTTAGACTTGGGAAACTTGTGACTTGTGCTTTTTTAAACTCGATTTGTTAACGATTTGTAAACTTGAAACAGTTTTCTTTATCTATATGAGGATGTTGGTTTCACATCGTGTTGTTGTAAATGTGTGAAATTATGGTTCTTTTCTTGTATACTTGCAGGTATGGTATGGTAACGAAATGGCAGGATGAAAACAGAAATTTTCTTGCAATATCACAGGTTTTTTGGCGACTGAAATGTTCATTTGGCGACTACTTTCAGTCGCCAAACCCCCTGTATTTTGCCAAATTATAAGGCCTTTTGGCGACTAAATGGCGACTGACATCAGTCGCCAATTTGGCGACTGAAAGCCATAGTAGTCGCCAATTTGGCGACTGATGGCGACTGATTTCAGTCGCCAATTTGGCAACTACAAAGCCTATCAGTCGCCAATTTGGCGACTACTTTTCAGTCGCCATTTCGCCAATTTGGCGACGCTTTTTTCAGTGGCCAAATTTGGCGACTGAAAGTAGTCGCCCGAATTTTTTTTGGCGACTAATGACTGCGACTGGGTCTGGGCGACTGACTTCAGTCGCCAAATTCATTTTAGCGACTGAAATTAGTCGCCAATATCAGTCGCCTGAATGTTGTTTTCTTGTAGTGGTTTCTATTTTCTAAGATACATAAATTATGCAAATTTGAATTTTTTAATGGTTACGTATTGTTACAAAAAATTGTATATCTACTATATACTAAAGCGGAAACATTTCGGTGTTTCTGATTGGCTGCATATATTAAGGAAAAGCGGGTCCCACGTCTAAAACAAAAAATTAATTACTCTCTCATCGCTCTTAATACTTCTGATTTATTTACTCTCTCTCATAAATCTTAACACCTCTAATTTAAATTATTTACATATTACAAATTCCATAATTATTTACATATTTACAAATTCCATAATTTTATAATGTTATAAGCATATTTTCATATTATTTTCATATTCCATGATTTTAGGATGATTATGTTTTCTAAAACTTATGAAATTACAATATTCTAGCAATAACAAAGTCTAATATATATAAAACTTAATAAAAAATTAAAAATTAAAAACTAACAATTTCATGCAAAACAAAGTCCAAATAATACAACTAATAATTAATAATAAATTAAAATTACAATACTCTTGCAACTAAATAAAAAATCTCTCAGACGGAACTATAACCGCTCATCATCGAGATTCGAAGAAGACTCGGTAACGATAACTAAATCTCACCATACCACAACATGTACTGTTAGCGACAATATAGTTAGTTGTCAAGAGTCGAAACTACGCAAATCCATACAATCGTGAAACCAAAAAAAAAATCTCAAAATGGTATTACAAACCATTCATCATCGATATCTACTATATATAAGAGGAAACAATTGGAGAGCTCCTATTAGTTCCTCAATTTATGGAAAAAAAATTGACAATTTAATGAAAAAAAATGTGTTTTCCTCTTTTTAGAGTCTTTTTATTTTCCATTCCTCATTTCACAATTGGTACACATTTTAATGTTAAAATGTACATTCATTCATATTCATATATTAAAAATTAAAATGCACGTATATTAAATGAAAAGAAATCGATACACGCTATACATATGTTAAATAAATTTTAAAAAAATTATAAATTAAATAGTTACAAAAAATCAATAAAAACTTATATTCCAACCAGTAGGACACTACAACAAACTGACACTTGGGCCACGATTTATGGCACGGAAATTTATAATTCGTGGCTTAATTTTGCTTAACCACGGGAAAAGTTTCTGCCAACGATTTATGCCACTGACACTTGCGCCACGAATTTGGCAACAGCCGTGGCTAATAATTAATTTAGCCACGAAATATATATATCAGACCAGTGGCGAAAGTATATCTAGCCACGAGTTGTTCCGTGTCAAATATTTTTTTTAGCCACGACATACAACTTGTCCGTGGCAATGCATTTGCTTAGCCACGAATTAAGAAACACCGTAGCTAAATCTCTCAGGACTTGAATCAAGTTATATTTATGTTAAGTAAAACGTAAACCTTGTTTTAAAAAAAAAAATACAAAAGCTGAATGAAATTTAGACAAATATAGATAATATCAATGTATATTTAGATATAAAATTTATAAAATACTTGATTATTTAATAAAAATTGGGTATTCTTTTATTTTATCTAATAAGATTTAAACTTTTGTAAAATTAGATACAAAATTTGGTATTGTTTTTTTTATTTTTTTACAAATCAGAATTTTTAATCGTTTTATTTCATAACAAGGATAATTTAAAATTTTTATCTAAATAAATATTTATGTTTATGAAAATTGTGAATTTATTTTTATTTTGTTTTATTAATTTTACTTTAAAATTTATAATCTTGAAAAATATTCATAAAAGGGTATATCACGTTTAAAAATATAGCATATCAAATTAAATAAGTTAGTTATTTATTATCTCTAATTTAGAAATAAAAATCTAATATATTATGAAACTATCTCATTTAAAAATTGATATATAACTTTATTTCTAATATTTTTATAAAAAAACGAGATGAAATATATTTTGTGAAAAAAAAAAATTAGGTTAATGTTTTAGAAATAAAAAAGAAGAAGAGAGAATTAGAAAAATAAATGATTAAATAATATAAGTTCGCTAACAAAATGAAAATAAAAAATAATCTTCAACAAATTAATAAATCAATAAAGAAAAGCAAAAAATATGTTGAAAATAAGCAATCACAGGGTATGTTGACAATATGTTGAATATAAGCGATCAGTAATTTAAAATCAGTTTTATAAATAATATAAATATTTTGAATAAATAATCGATCAAGTATTATAAGAAATCAGTTTAGAAAATAGTAAGTTGGAAGTTACTTTCTTTTATAGTTTATTTTTTTCTAAAATTATACACTTATAATTTTTTTTAAATTACTCGTGTAAAATACACTTTGATCGAAAATTGATTACAAATACAATTCAGGTAACTTATTTTAACTGGTTTTGAACTTATTCTCCATTTGCCTAAATAATCATACGTTTCAAAGTTTAAATTGGTTAAGTGACAAACGGAATAAGTTCAAACAAAGACGGAATAACATAAAAATTTGGAGTTGATCGAGAAGTAGTTGTTTTTATTAAAGTGTACTTTAAAGGAATTATTTTAGTAAATGTGTTTATAAGTAGTATTTATAGAAACTGAATTTTAAAAAAAAGTAATTTCTTATTTACGCTTTATAAAAATGGAAAAAAAATAAGAAATTCTATTTTACAACAATTGTTTTTATTTTTTTTTTTTTGCATAAAGTCACCACTTTTTGGTTAACAATTGTAAAAAAGCTTTTTTTATTTTTTATTTTTAAAAAAGAGTAATTTCTCACGACTTTTTGCTTAGGAAAAAAAACGAAAAAGATTGGTAAAAGAGAAAATAAAATTAGAATGTCGCTAAATTTAGGAAAAAAAGGATAACATGAATAAATTATTTTTTTTGTGAAAATATTTTTGTTGATTTCGGCAAAAAAAACGACTCAAAATCATTAAACGGGAAGTCAACATCAAAAACTGAAGTGTTTTGGCCAAAATAATGTATTTTTCAGCAAACATATATAAATCAAGTAGCATTTTTATCTTCGACTTATAGTTAATATAGTTTTTGAAAGACAACAATCACAACAATCATTTTAAAAGGATTCAAAGTTCTAATTATACCAACAAATGTTAACTTTCATCTTTGGAAGGTCATCATAAAAATTTCACAGTTAAGCGTGCTCAGGTGAGAGTAGTCATGGGATGGGTGACCTCTTGGGAAGTTTCTCTGATGCGTACAAGTATATTATTGCTGACACGAAATAACGTTTGAGTGAATTAGCTTAACTAGCAAATCAAATATATGGCTCTACATAATTCAATATGTGAAAATATTTGGTTGTGAAAATAATAATAATATTTTTCATTATATTAATATATTTTATATATATCTCGTTAGCCATGGGATTTATTTTTGGCAACGGGAAAAATTTTTTAGACACGGGAGTTATTAGCCTCATGAGAAGCGTGGCTATAAATTGAAATTTTGCCACGATAACGATATTGTTTTTCCCGTGGCTAACAGTTAGCTACGGCCACTTGGGCCACGAAAGATATTCTCGTGGCAATATGCTTTAGCCACGGAAATTTAGCACTAGTGCCACGAATTTTATCGTGGCCGAAGTGCTAAATTGTAGTAGTCGGAATCGACCTAAAATGCCATTCCATAGAAAAAAATCTCGCAAAATAAAATATCAAAATTATAACCATAATCATAAACTTAATGATAAAAATTAGTAGAAAATTAATATCTAGAGAACTCGACTGACAAAAAATAAAATAATAAAAGCAAATAGATGAAAATCATACTTGATTTACAAGACTGCAAATATCCTATCATTTAACAATTACTGTATGGTAAAAGTATTTTATATTTTATATCATAAAAAGTAACAGAATTACAATTATCAACATCTTCTTATATCATACATAAATTTCATAATTTTATTAAAATAAAATAAAAAATATTAGATATGATATTCGCTAATTTTTATAAAATAATTAATCATCAAATTTACGATGCATGTAACAAAATTAAATAGAATTTTTTTAAAAAAAATCACATAAACGAATTCAAAGTGAAAGAACACATAAAATAAAATAAAACAAGTACAAAGATTCAGCATATATCCGAATAAGTTCATCATTATAAATGTATAAACGAATTACATGACATCATAATTTCTTTGAAAGAAATCAAAATAGTATAGTTTATATATTATAGAGTATATATTAGATGAAGAAAATATAGAGTCCAAAACAAAAGATCACAGGAAATATAAAAGACCGACATGAAATATTTGAGATATAGTGAAAGATATATGTGTGTAGCAATTACTAACAAGGCAACTGGGGTTGAAGTGTTGAACGCATGGAAGTTTTAATTGGGGTTGTAAAATGAAATGGACTTGCAAAGTTGCTTGACACATTGCACAATTGCATGACACACATTAAACGAGTCATATATAAATGGATTGATTGAAAAATGAGAGTTTTTATATGTTATATAAATGGGATGATTGTATATAGTTGGTCCAATGCATGTATAGATAATTTAAACGGGTCATGTATCTAAGTGTCAATATAATTGGGTTAATTGTTTTATTATTGTATAATTACTCTATTAAAATTATATCCATTTTCATCTTAATTATGTTTGTTGTCGTAAATTGTATTTAACATGTAAATTAATTTCATTATCATACTTTGTAACATACTTTATATGTTAGTGAATACAGAGTAGTAACTTAAATCATACGTATATCGAATATCTACTACACGCTTATTTATATTACGTCATAGAATATTTTATCACGCTTCTTTATATGCTTCTGTATCGATAAGAGGGCATGTTATTATGACCCGTGCATTGTTTGCACGGGTTTAAAACTAGTTGATTAGTAAATAAGAATAATATTGATAGTTACACGTATTTTCGACGAATATTCAACTGAAACTGCCCAAAAATTATATCTAGAATTGTAAAATTTTAGCGTATAGCATTTAGGGTATTTCTTGAACAATTTATTGAGGTTCAGGGGTATCCGGTGTGATTTGAAAAACCGAGGGTATATCGTAAAATATAGAAAATACATGGCTACATCGTAGAAAAACACTAAAATATTTGTGTATTTTTGTAGCGTTTGAAGGATTTTAATATTTTACTTTGTGAGCGTCTTGTATTTTTGTTGAAAATTTGAAAGTTTTTGGATTATTTTTTCACCACGTCAAAACTTAAATTTAATTGAGCTTATATCATCATATAATAAGTATTGGTTATGAGTTTTAGTGAAAAAAAATTGATGTTAACATTAATGTAAAGGACCAGCGGTGGTATAATCTATCGCTAGTTGTAATTTATCTGGTGGTATAACTATATTAGACCTTTCAAAACATCATGACTGACCCGAAAACTCGGCCCAGATTGATTTTATGGTCAGAGGACCGTAAATCTTGACCGCGATCCGAAATGACCCGTTATATAGGGTCGAAATCCGGCTCGGCCCGATGGTTCAGAGATAAATCAAGAGTATTATTACAATATTAATATTTTTATAATATATTTGAAAAAATGAATATAAAAAATATTATTTTATTATTTTTATTAGTAGTTGATTTATAATCTATTTAATATTAAATTTTAAATCATTAAATATTAATATAATTATTAAAATATATTTTTTAAAATATAAGTCTTAATATAAGTACGATAAATAATAAATATTATCATATTGTTAATATTAAATATGATTTCATTTTAAAAAGTAAGTTTTTTTGGCTGTAAAATGATAAAATAAAGGGTTTTTCTATATGGTAACCCTGTGTTTTTTCAAATTTTACGTGGTAACCCTACTTTTAAATGATCACATATGGTAACCCTCAATTCTATTAATACGAATTAGCATGAGCCTCAACAATTTTTCCGTCAATTTTTCCGTTAAACATGTAATGTGCCAAATTGAATTATTTGCTTTTCTACAAGGTAACCCTCTATTCTTCTAAATCCTACAAGGTAACCCTATTTTTTTCCCCTAATAGAAACACTATTATAAATACTCCCTTAGTCTCTCAATTTATCATTCTTAGTACGTTTTTCACTCAATTACTCCAAAAAATATCAACTCTAAAATTGTCAATTCTTGGTATCATCATCTCTTTAAGGTAGCATTACCGTAATTCTACAAAAACCTGGTTCAATAATTAACCAATAAAACCATTATTAAGTTTAAGCCTTATGTATACAAATGAGTCACCGCTCCTCAATTGTACACAACATTATTGCGTCAATTTGTCAAATAATTGAAGTGAGTAATTGTTTAATTTTTCTATAACATTTTTAGTTTTGGGGGATTTAATAGGATTTCGAAAATAAAAGTTTTTCTTATATTGGATTAAACCTACGTTTCAAATTTGGGATTGATTATAACAATGCGCGGTATGGAATACCTTTACTTTGGCATTTAGAAATTTTATTTAGAAATTTTTTGATATCGAACAAAGTTCTTACTAGAAGTTTCTTTTAGAGCTCGGTTATTTGAAGGGTAATGAGGGCGAATTTAACAATTTAGGGTGTAATTGAGTAAACATGTGACAAAAAGATTGATTAAGTAATTATATTTTAAGCATGTGTGGTTTCTACAAAAAAAGTAGGGTTATCATGTAAGATGTAATAAATTTTAGGGTTACCTTATAGAAAATCTCATAATTTAATTGGCCATGTCACATACTTAACGGCAACTTGACGGAAAAAATAGTTAAGGGTCACGGTAATACATATTAATAAAGTTGAGGGTTACCATATGTGATCTTTGAAAAGTAGGGTTACCGCGTAGAATTTGAAAAAACAGAGGGTTACCGTATAGAAAAACCCTAAAATAAAAGACGTCATAAAACGTTTATAACCCGACCCGTGACCTGGCCTGACCTTACCTGCCCGACCCGTTTCACAGGTCTAGGTAGTATAATACTATAATTTCATTTTCACAAAACTCTCACGCGACACTCAGCCTCTCCACTCTTACCCTCCTCCCATCGCGACCTCCATTTTTTTAAAACCCTGCAGCCACTAAATTTATCGTCGATCATCAACACTAAGGTGTAAAAAGGTAATCTCGATTGTAATTTACAGCTCATTTGTTAAACCTGTTTTGGGTATACGACTTTCGTAAAACCTGTAAACCAGGTCATACCGAGACCTGAAATTTGGGGTTTTCAAAATTTTAAATCCAATATGGTTATAAAAACCGTATCGAGTATACTACTTTGCTGAGTCCTAAATATAAGTATATGGGTATATAACCTCCCCTTAATCTATTGGACATATTCACATATTTAGACGTAGATATGGGCCAGGCTTGACTCACCCTTTTCACTCATCTTGTATCAAGCTGCCCATGGTAAGCGCACTTGTTATAGTCCATCATTCTTAATTAGCATGTGGGCAAACAACTATTGAACTATGCATTTGTAATGTACCCGGCAACACGGGGAATCCGAGAATATTATGTTTCTATGAACTTTACGTGCTTAAATGTGACATAATTTCCTAAAGAAAAGAAAAGAAAAGGTAGATCTCGATATAATTAAGATGTAAAGCATGCTAAACAAACTCATCACCACATCAAAAGCCAATACACCAATACCCCACCTCCCTTTCTCATCTTCTTTGTAAATTTGGAAGACGGAAAACAAATAAAAAATTAGATCTAAGAAAAGGTTTGTGAATATTTTACACTTATTTTGTTTTACGAGGAAAAATAAAGGAAGTATAAACTACTGACTGGACGAATGAAGCAAGTAACTTGAAAAAAAGGTCGATGGAAAATATTATGAAAACAAACTGTACATCACGTAATCTTTTCTTCGGTGATGATAGGAGTATGCCAAGTTTGATTTACACAGTAATTCAAAAGAGATAATAAAATGAGTTTTTTTTTTTTTTTTCTAAAATGGGGCTCATAATTAAAGAAATTAATAAAATGGGTATTTTTTTAAAGTTATTATGCAAAAATGGGTCCACGTCAGCCCGAAGCTAGGTTCAGACCGTACCAGTATACACTCTTTGATAAAGCAAAAAAAAATTGTGGTCGCTCCCCTGGACAGCGACTTGCTACAGTAAACTTTTTTTTTTTTTTTTTTTTTTTTTTTTTTTGCAATTTTACTCTTTAAAATCAATCGAAGTCGCTGTCCGGCTGAGCGAATTGGTCCCAAACTCCTTATTTTACATATTTTTCTACTTATTTACAAGTTGCTAAAGCCGCTGGGGGGGGGGGGGGGGCCACTTTACCTCAAGTCGTCATCCGGCTGAGCTACGTTAAACCTTAATCCAGTTTCGTCAAAACCGATCCTACGTGGACCCATTTTTGATAATTAGTTTGAAAGAAAACCCACTTTGCTAATTAGTTTGTTGTTGGACCCTATTTTTGAAAAAAAAAATCAGATAAAATTGAACTTGTAATCACTTGTTTAAGAGATGAGAGTCCTTATCATTAATACCACCAATACCGAAAGTATTACTGTATGTCACATGTAATTTATTGTGTAGCTGTATAGGTATTATGCTAACATCGAAATAATGTGTTTTTTTTTGGAAAAGAAATGTGCACTAATAAGAAAGAGTTAGATTACAAGAAGATAGGGGGGTGGGGTTCGGGATTAAGTATCGTACATGCCGATAAAAGATCTAAGTTACAATAATCGATAATAGAGGGGGGAGCAAAGTCCCACATAAAATAGCAGCTAGTGCTAGTATCTTTGGTGGCAAAGCTAGCAAGTTTATTCGCGACATTGTTTGCCGATCTTTTCTCGTGCATGATCGTCAAATGAGGCAAGGCCTTTAATTGTTCCCTACACTCAAGGAAAATGTTAGCAAACACACCACAAGGTGACTCAATCCCTACTATAGCGTTCACACCATTTGAACGAACAATCTGAAGCCACCACAAAGTTGCCCCAGGAATTAGCCGCAAAGCATAAACCATCCCTAATCGCAAGCACCTCACAAATAAATGGGTTAGACCCAAGCAACCTAGTCGACCAACCCTTAACCCACATCCCGACACTATTTCGGACGACACACCCCAAGCCAGCCACATAGGAAGAGGGAGAGAAGGCCGCGTAAACGTTGATTTTAAACCAGTTGCGCAGGGGAGGAACCCAACTCACAGGAGAGCAAAAGGCAGAAGGAGACGAAAAAGGGGGGAAGGGCCGGAAGGCGGCCTATGGCTGGCATAAGACCAAGCAACAACTTGGGAGGAGGTAGCGACACAAAACCGGTCGGGAGAAGGAGAGGAATAAGTGCGGGAATAGATGAGATCACACTGTCTAATCTACAAGTGCCAAACGATGAAGGTAAAAAGGGTGTTCCAGGAGGGTTTCGAGGTAGTACCAATTTTATGTAACCAGCCTTGGAGAGTAAGGGACAGAAACGAAGTGAGGCTTGACATTAAAGCGTAACCAGGAAGCAGTAGTAAAACTACAGTCACGTAAGATGTTGTTAGAACCACACTTGGTTGATGATGCCAAGTTTCATTGTCATTTAATGGTTTGTTTCTTAGTTATGATTTATAGCATTTGAAGCTCTCAATTATTTCTCAAGGATGGTGCAAGCAAGGATGATCAAAGATGAAGAAAGCCCTAGCCTAAGTCAAATGTTGTAAACGAGGTAGTGTAACATTCTTAGTTTGTCAAGTGACTGCAAAACCATGCAACAGTGCAAGTCACTGTGGTTTCTGATACAACAAAGGAGAATTTTCGAAAATATGAAACGTGTTGATCTTTATAAAGAATTCTTATTTTCAAAAGATTGACTTACTCTAAATTAGAAAAACAAGAGGAGTGTATTTGGATGTTAAAGGTAATTTTATTGAAATACTATTTCCCAAGATTTATGGAAGATAATATTGTATTTCCTAAAGATTTATGGAAGATAATAATTACCAAATTTTTTATAGAAAGATTTATCTCCCATAAAACTTTATGGAAGATATTCTTTGCTTTGCAAATGGAAAGATTTCTTAAGCATACAAATTTTATTATTTCTTTTGAAATATGATTATAATCTTTCACACACTTTTTCTTCTATAAATAACCTCCTTATTTCTCATCTATTGTTAAGACTTTTAAGAGCATTTATTGAGAAATTTTTGCAAATTATTTCTGAGTTTAAAGCTTTGTTTTCAAGTGTTTGCAAAATTGTTTTTAAGTTTTAAAGTCTTCAAATCGGTTTTCAAAAGAGCTGTAATTCTCCGTGTATCAGTTCGCTACACTGTGACATCTAAGTTTGTTCCATGATCTCGTGTTTAGGTCTTAATTGTGATCTCCATGTTCATTAAGTGAACGATTGAGATTAAAGACTCTGTAAACCTGTGAGATAGAACACATAAACTCTTGAAGCGGAGTAGCTTTAAGTTTGAGTGCAACCGGGGTTGGTTGAGGAGTTATTTTCATTGTAAGGGGTTTAGTAAGTTTGAGTAAATTTCTAAACAAGCAATAAAATAACATTGGACGTAGGCTTCGGAGTAGAAGCTGAACCAATTTAAAAATATCGTCTTGTTTGTTCATTTACTTTCACATTCCGTTGCTTATTATTTACTTACTACTCATCTCGTTATTTTGCCTGCGCCACAGTCTTCCATACTGTGACGTATTGCATATCTCGCTGCTTTGTCTGTGTCACAGTCCTTCATACTGTGACTCAGACCTACGGTTACTTCTTGTGAACTTAAATTTAATTAAGTTTCTCAAGTCTCGTACTTAATTGTTCTTGCTTGTGTTATCAAATAACCAAGTTAAGTAGAAATTTTTAAAAGTACACCTAATTCACCCCCTCCCCCTCTTAGGTGTTAATCGTTCTTAACTGTTCAGATGTTAAAGGAGTTCTTGATAAGGGAGGAATTTGCGCACAGAGTGCAACAAGGGAGAAAAGTATGGATCTCTTATGGAGGGAAACATGGTGAGGCAATTTATTCCACCAAGCTATCAAGAAGGTGATTTTTATTTTGGGCTGGGTATGGAGATCCCAAAGCCAAGAAAGGTCGAGGGAAATAATGTGTTTAATATATAATTCTACATTCTACCTACATAATACTTCCTCCATTCAACTCCACTATACCAAAAAACTTTTTCACATTTGCCGAGACGTGTTTTACACGGTAAATATCGTTAGCTACGTGTTTGCAAAAATTATAAAAGTTAGATATTAATAATGTACTCGTAAAGACGAATCAAACAAGATCACACATGAATATATTTTTTACTTATATATTGAAAGAAAATTGCAATTATATGATCGCTTGTTAACAGTGTACAAAAAAAGAAAGTGGTAGATTAGAGTTGAATGGAGGAAGTATACTTTATGAAATAACCTTGCGGTTTTTAACGAATTAAAGTCGAGTATTCGAAAAATGTCGAACGTTAATTCGAAAATATAATAATCGATAATATACTAATTACTATGAAAACATGACTTCCACAACATATTGATCGTGCTCAAGAAAATGCCACTTAAATGATAGAGCAAATAAACAATATACTAAGACATGATAATCCATTAATACTCAATTCTCAACCAAATATATTGAACCACACTCATCATGCTTTTGACATATTACAAGCACACAAATCATATTGGGTTCAATCTTATTGCTACATTTTTGCTACAAAATCAACATAGTGACATGATTTTTTAACCCACTTTGGGACTAATTAACCATCCATACCACAGAAATCGGTTTCAGTGACATCTCGGTCGTTTCACCATAGTACAGTCGATACGACTACCACTACAAGCGTAATCTGTAACCTTCAAAACCTTAATAACTCGACGATATTATGACCGGGATTTTAACATCACGATTTCAACAGCAACAAAGAAGCATCCGGTCATGATTAGCCTCAAGTCTAATCTGCTTATTAACCATAGCAATGAAATTTTCAGCTCTTTTGTTCAAATCTTCATTCAACAAATCATCACACATTAAACCCTCCATTTCATTTTCTTCTAAATACTCAAAAAATTCTTCATCATCTTCTATATATTCAAATTTTTCTTCTTCACACATTTCTTCAATACACTCTTCCTCTACTTCATCCTCAACAACTAATGACAAACTTTTTTGCTTGCCATTTTCCTTAATATCATGAACAACATCGAGTTTTCGCGATTTCGAATGATCTTGTGACTTTATCTTGGATTCTTTGAGAAGGAAGACTATAATGAGATTACCAAGAATGAACAAAGACTTAACATTGAAGAAAAAACATAGTATTTTAGGGATTGAAACAAAGAAGAAGGTTTTAGTAGAAGTATAAAAGGAAGGAAACCAAAATGGACTTGTGCAAAATACACCACACATTAATGCAACCAAAGGATAAAACATTAAGGAATTTATGAATTCTTGTTGCTTATTTTTTTTTAAAGCTTGGATCTTATCTACATTTATTGAATCCATGATTTTGAGTTTTGGTTCTTTGACTGAACACTAGTGGAAAATGAGTAGCTTGGCTTTTATATTTGCCCTAGGGAATAAATTGATGCTCCCATCTTTTTTTATTACATATATAATCACTACTCTCATTCACCCAAAACTACCCATTTGAGAATTCGGCTCTCCATATACTTATACGGTTAGTCTTTTTTAAGACGGTTTTTATTACATCACTTTAATCATGAAAAATAGTAAGATTGTAAATATTATATAAAATGAAATGATGTGTCAAAATATAAAATAATGGGATATAAGATGGGATATGAAAGTGAGACAGAAAAATTGAAATTTTTTTAGTGATGGAAACCTAAATATAATGTTAAAAAGGGAAAAGTAATTCCAAAAATAGAAGTATTTTGTTATGGTTGTAAAATTTATAACGGTTTTTCTATCATGTGCCCTTAGGATACATGTTAATAATCTTTAAATAAAAACATTCACAATAAATATCATGGAAAATTAAAATAATTTAACATTTTTTCAAATTCCAATGCCATATTTATTAAGGGCACGTAATTGAAAAACCGAAATTATAAAGATATCTTAAATTACGAGTATAACAATGACGTATCATGTATATAGCCAGTTTATTAATAGGATAATGGTGGTATACAACTATATGTCACGTTTAAGTTGTATGGATACTTTAAAATTGCTTTGAGAGTGTATTTTGTATTGGGTAAGGCGACTTTTTTAAAAGACGAGAATGGACCATTACTCCATTGTTTAACTTTGGGCGGCCTTTCTCTAATCAAACTTTCATCTTCACTTACTTTTATTTTTATTCTTCCGCCATTTCTGCTGCTTCTTTTACAATGGTGTTTCTTTATCAATTACATCCATATTTCTTCGGTATAAGAGAACATTTCATAGACTGATTAAAAAAAAAAGTAAAATAAAAAGGTTGGATTCTATCACTTAACATTTCATAGTTCATACATACGTGGATAACACTTTATTTGTATAAGAGAATCAATATGAACCTTGCCCTTTTGAGTAATATAAGCTTTGATATTTAACATCTAAAGAGGCTTTAGTGATTTTGCTACGTAGTTCCATATTATTCCTCTTTTCCATAGAAAGCTCTCATGTCTAAGATGCACCGTTGCTTGTAAATTTAAATACAATCAATTATAGACTGATTAATGTGTCTTTATACATTTCTTCAAATCATTAGTCTCTTTTAAAGTTATTTGTGATTTGGGAGGCTGATAAAAGCGAATGTTTAATTTTTATTCGCTTTAAAGGGCATTAGCAATAGTCGAAGTTTCATATCATAATTTTAAAGTGACACATTAACACACATAGTAATTTAAAAATTATCGTATTTTTCCTCAATAGAAAATTTTCTTACTTTCATTGTAGCTCATTTCCCCTCTGCAAATAGGCTTCAAACTCTGGTTTCCAAGATACTTAAATCGAACTCTCTCGTGTGCCTAATATGCAAAAAGGAAATCAAATTTTTACTAACTAGAGGTGATCATTGGACAGGCCCATGCGGGTTTTAGCCGGGCCAAGGCCAAAAATATATCTCATTGATAGGTTGGGCTGGGTCGGGCCAAATGTATGGACCTATTTTGTAAGTCTAAACCCAACTCAAATAGGCAAGAATGGGCCTTTGGACTCAAAATGGGCTTTTGGACCCTAACATATACGACTTGTGCGATGTGATAAATAATTACATATTTACCACTAGTACCTTAAATACATGCTTAGATTATAAATTTATTACAATTAATAAAAAGATATGATGACCACTTATGATACGAAAATTTGCGGAAACGGTTTAACTGAATAAAGAACAATAATGAAATAAGGGATATTTGATTTGAAATTCGTCAAGATCTCAAAACAATGGGATATTTGCTCGAACTAGACCTATAATTCGAACAATGGTGATTGAATCGCAAGACCTATTGCTATCAATCGTGTCAATATCTGAAACGCGTCAAACAAAAACAAGGTTGGAACTAAAACTCGTCGATCCTATGTTTACTAAATTTGCAAACACCAAAAGCTCCAGCTTTAATTCTTATTCATTCAATGTCTTCCTAATAAGCAATATATATGACTTCTATTTATACTAGCTATTAACCTACCTAGTTGCCTTATTTCACACGCCTAACTCGACTGTGATTGACAGACTTACCTTATTTTAATCTAACCATAATTAGGAAATAAACTAGACTCCTAAATAAACAAGGAAATAAAATATTACTATTACAATTAGGAAAACTTATAATACCGGTTTTACGAAACCCTTTATTCAGCCTAATAATAATAATATTATCTTATTTGATTCCTACTCCGAGTTGAATTAAAAATCCGCGAGTTGAACTTTGTAACAGTCCCTACGAATTTTGCTTCGTCCAATACTGACCATCTCATCATTTTTGGATCATCCCCTCTCCCTTCGAAAGGAATTGTCCTCAATTCATGTAGTCTTAACCCTCCAGGATCAAATACCAACCTTACAAGTCCAGATGCAAAATTGATGACAATAATTAGTAATAAGCTTGATTTCCAAGTCCTCTTGTACCATCTTAACTTGTTTCCATCCTTCTCTTCGTAGATCCCTTCAATTGAGAAAACTCCCAACATGTTATCGTTTCTTCTCTGTAATGGCATGCTATGAGTCTTCCTTTTAACTCCAATGACACAAATTGGCCTTGTCTCGATATTTAGATCTTCCATGTCAATTATTTTACCCTTATCTTTCACATCCAATATCGCATCAAACCGTATATGATTTGCTCGGTAAAAACAAATATACAATTTTAAAATGTGTAATCATGTAATCATCAAAGGTATAGTCTGTATGAAAATGATATTGCTCTTTAACTTTTAAAAAATACATGGGTTTTTAAAAATAATTATTGTTTTTTACTATTTTTTGTAGATACTCTGTATCTGCTAACTCCCCAAACAAACTCCTGATGATGATCAGATTATAACATGCTTCGGTAGTATAACGTTATCGATATTCAGCAAGTCAAACTCGTCACAAAACTCAGAAATCAAATTTGAAAATAAAATATTTTGTAAAACATTTTCAAAATACCTAGGTGGTATTTTGCACAATGATAATGTCGAAATCACACTAATTGGAGCCAAAATCGACTCCGGTCCCAAAACTGAATCGAAAACTGAAACTCGAGTCAGCCGGAATCGAAATAAAAATTCCCACCCAAAAACATCAACATCAAACACCTTGCACGAAATATCCATGAAACAAACCACAAAGGCAAACAAATCCAAAGCAAAAACAAACAAACAATTCATCAAACCGACTCTTGCTGAAAAGGACAGGACGCTCTATTTGCGCCACGACCCTCACTCCCCAATACGGTAGTTCTTGGCCTCCAAGCAAATCAAACCGGCATAACATCCCATCCATTACTCTATAAATATCCACCCTTGTCCTACATTTTAGGACACGTGAGAGTCTACCCCTTCTTTTCTCCCTTAAAATTCTAGACCAACTTCAATTCTTAAGTCAAAACCGACGCATGGGCCGGGGTTAGACCTATCAATCTAACTACACAACCTTGCAAACTTTGCTTGTTACCCTTATCATGCATTAAACAACCTGACCGACCAATTTGACCAACTACAATCAATCAACAGCTAAAAGCAACACTCTTTTCTACTTTTGGTTTTTAAACCGAGTTTTCCTGACGTAAAAGATTTTACTCATTGTCAATTTCTCGTCAACAACCTAACATGTAAGTTTGAGGGTGTAAATAATCCTCTAGTGTATTTATGACATAAACCATACTAAACATGCATAATATGATCCAAAGCATGGGATAAACGAGCCAAATTCGATTTTCATCAAGAAACAAGGGCCTCTATTATCATCGCCAGCCACCTTGTGCCTCTATAGGCCCCCTCGACCTGATTCGCCATATTTGTTCTCGTTCTTCTCCCTTTTTTTTTTTTTTTTTTTTTTTTTCTCTTAAACCTCTTTTTTTTCTAATTACTTATTAATCATCATTAGTTATCATCCTTAGTTAACAAATACCATGTCAGTTTCGCCCGAGGTTCGACGATATATTTCGATTATTACACTTGCATGAATTTCCAAAATTGTAGTTTAAATTTAAAAAATTCTTTAATTCTTTTTTTAGTCACAAATCTAAATCCTTGTTTAACAATACCAAGTCGGTTTTGCCCGAGTTCGATGAAATATGAGAGTAGTTACAATTGTTGTACCTATTTTTTAGTTCAAATTTATTTATTCTTTTTTAATTCTCCCTTATTTCTATTTAGCCATAACAATTTATCACTCTTGGTACATTAATACCATGTGGTTTAAATCCGAGTACGATGACACGATGGCTACGTATATATTCAATTTTACTTTTCTCCCTCTATTCAAAACTATTCATATCAAGTAACTTTCGAGTTTATCCATTTTTAAAATCCTCTTTTACCTTTTTCGACATTTCATAAAGCATGAGAGGTCCCTCCTACTGCAGCAGGCCTCGCGCCTCTATATGGCCTAGTTCCGTTGTTGAACAAAACAAACCAGATGCCTAATCTACTGATGTGTGGCTCTCACCTATTTGGGCTGCTATACCTGCTTTCACACATTCTTCGACACTTGTCTAAACATCCTTGACTACGGTCAAACCCAAGTGAGTCGTTGGATAAATCAACCAGTCGACATTTTTAATTCACCCTTTTTTTATAACTTTTCTTTTATTTCTTTAAAATAATAAACGAATCACACTAAGTATCTTAACCTCAAACTTGGTAAATGGATGTTTTATTTCCATTCTTCACATGCAAATCAACCTTAAATCTCACGTTGATAATCAACTCCACGTACATGCATAAAACAACCGACTTAGTCAAATTTCACATGTTAGATTAATACTTTTGTATGCGCTTTCATGCATTTAATTAACCCATTTTATCAACTCTTGCACTCAACAACCACGATCGATCAGTAGTGGCCGCTAATGCAGGTGCGTGGAATTGAGTGTTTAGTTAAAGAGCTTCTCAATACGTACCCTCACCCCTTACTCGAAAACTTTGGATAGCAGACATCTATATCCTTGGCAAACGAGAGTTATTCTAGACATAGAATGTTGAAGGGGACGAGTCCTTATCTTTAATATCTATATCAATGCATTGCTTTGTGCTTTGCTTGACCAAGGTATAAATTAAAGTGGATTCGAACAATGTCCAAGCAGTCCACAACCAGTCTAAAACGATTCAATGTAAGCATTTTCCTACGCCCCCAAACGTGGCTTCCGACAGCCTTATGCCCGTGCAAGAATGTCCGCGGACCGGCGTGCGAGTGGCATGCCCACACTTTTATACATAAAATCTAAATTGACCTCTTTAAAAAACTTGGGTTAGGCTGGGCCGAAATCTGGCCCTAGAGCTTGGCCCAAACCCGGCCTAAATTTACATTGGGCCTTTTTTGGCGACCCATTGCCCTGTCTCAGGCCTAAGTAAATGACTCAAGCCCTAAAAAAAAGTGGATTGGGCCGGCCATTGGGTTTGGGCCATATGATCACCTCTAACTCTAACGTGTTAATAAACTAGTTAAAAAAATGTTAATTACAACTGTTGAAATGGCGTCTTAAGAGTTGAGACCCCCATTCGATTAATTAACTATGTGCGTCAGCGCCACTACGGGAACATGGTTAGTACTCGTTTGTGCTTTTTATTTTATGGTGTTTTTATAAGGATTGTCATTAAGAAAGTTGAAGTTTACAAATTTCAACCAAAATTATAAATTTTGCATCTCATGACTTCACTTAATAATTGCTCCGTAATCAACCAAGAATTTTTTTAATTAAGCCATATAGGCAGCTTGTGTTTTCATGTGTGATCCAAATCTGAATTACATACTAAACATATAGGTTGAGTTACATAAACCCATAGTTTTGTCTGTAACAAGTTAAACAAGAGCGACATAAGATCCGTCAAAAGGACAAGTTGAGGAGAGAGGAGGACAAATGCTTCGTAAAACAAGATGGGTGAAGATTTGGTAATTGCCTCAATGCTAAGTACGTATGTACGTGCATCACCAAACCATTCACACTCGTCTCTTCCACGTCCTCGATACACCTAAGCTATTATACGGAGTAATATTTTATTTTATTTCTCGTTATCTGAAATCAAGGAGAACCATCTTCTGGAGGACACAAAAATCTTTCCCATTTTAAATCATCAAAAACTATGCAAGCCCTCCAAGAGTGGTATTTAAGAATTTGTTAAAAGAAATGTAATATGACAAATTCTAAATTCTAACTTTTAGACCATTTCATAAAGTGAGACGTTCTTTTCTAAAAAAATATCATTCTCTTATTTCTATCAACAAAATTGTAATTTTTATATAAATAGGTCATTATACAATGTAAAACAATCTCATACAATAGATACTGCAAATCTCAAATTAATCAGTATGCTTAATGCGAAAAATTGTGTCAAAATGGTTCAATTAATTCAACCAATTTATATTTTCTACTCGGTATATATAAGCTATTTTTATCGTAACTTTTGTTTATAAACAAAATCACAAGTTCATAATAAACTATTTATGGTGTAACTTTTCTTGCCGGGACATGTGGTCATGAAAGTTAGTTACTTTTCAAAACTTCACAATTCATAAATGTAACGATTTTATATAAATATTATTGTTTTTACAATGTTATGGAGTACTCCCTCCATATCACTATCTTCTTCCCATTTGACTTTTTAAGGTCAAAGTTTTCAAACTTTGATATCAAATATATTGTAAAATATTAAAAATTATACCATAATACTATAATTTTTAGATAAGTAACTAAACAATCTTTCATATATTTTAATTTAACAAAAAAAAAGTACTACAGGGTAATATATAAGGTGTGACACCCTCAAATTTGCGGAAAGAAAAAAAAATAATTTAACTAAATGAAAGATGATAATACATAACAAAGGTGTCTTAAATAAAATGGTTCATAACAAAAAGGAACTAATATTATACAAAAGAAATATCCAAAACGGGAGACATATCTCCCGTATAAATACGGAAATAAAAGAGTGTATAATAATATACAATCATAAGAACCGAATATAGGTCCAAGGTAAATACTTCGCTCGCTAGCTCGTCAATGTACCCAAGTATGCATCACAAACCTGCCAACCACATTAAATATAAACACGGAAGCCTACAGCAGTGGGGAATAAACTCCGAGTTCGTCCCAGAGCCACGAAAAT
>JAIUZE010006565.1:0-16003 GCA_022085475.1 Heliosperma pusillum | reverse complement strand
TTATTAAATGACTAAAAGGTTAGTCGCTGTATTTGACTAAAAGGTTAGTCAATGTGATGATGATACGATTATTTAATAACGATTAAATAATGTTAGCTGGTAATTGAATATAAAATGTTATATTTAATCAATGTATATAATGTTGGTCTAAACTAAAAATAAACTGTTATATTTAAGTTGGCGGATATGTATTACACGATATTATTATAGTGTATTGGTCCGGCATTACTCGGTTTATGTGACGGTCCATTACTAGTAATAATTAGAATACATATTACATTATGTACATATTAAAATGAGATGCTTACTACCTAATAGAGGTTGAGTGAAATAAGGAAACTAGGGTTTTCTTCTTTCCTAAAAACCTCACGGCACATATATGGAAGAAAAAGAAGTTTTTCAACTAACCCTAATTGCTACTAGATCTCACGACACACACAAAAGAAAAAGGAGAAGAACAATTCGGATTTTGAACTCTCTTATTCATCTTGAGATTCATCATCAATATACACATAAATTAGAAGTAATTTTTGGGTATTCGTTCTAGCACGACGAAGGCATTTTTTGAACCATCTTGGGTGTCACGATTAGGAGAGTACCTACTTTGGTATTTGTTCTTAGGCCTTTTACTAGGACCGAAGGTTATTTCTTAATCTCTTGTTTTATTATGCAATTTTATTTATGACTAGAAATTCATATAGTTATAATTTCATTATAATCCGAAAAGTTTAAAGGGAAGTATACCGATATTTCCCACAAATACTTAGTAGGAAACCCTACCTGAAGCAAATCCGGTAATATGCAATCACAATCAAAACCTTCTTTTATAAAGTCTCCTCCTAAACAATCAATGATTATATAATCAATATCAATATATTCCCTTTTTCCCCTAATTCGATTATGGTTTAATAACAATACATACCAATGACAAAGTAAAGATGCATACCAATGCAATCAACACAGTAGCGATAGATCGGATCCGGCACGAAAGGATTAAGGATGTTCTTGAAGAGTTAGAGAGAGTTTTTGAGAAGAAAATAGGGTTTTACTGTGAAACGTAATTGTGATTATGAGTCTCAACTCCTATTATAAATCCTTAACCAACCGTCCGACAAAGCATCAAAACCCGTCGTACTCGATCGAGTACAACTAACTCGGTCGAATACCGATATCACTAGGTCCAGTACCGATATCACTCGGCCGAGTACGCAAGATCAGAACAATGTTCTAGACATCATCCAATTCCACTCGGTCGAGTAGCCTCTAGTTGGCCGAGTGCACAATGTACTCGGTCGAGTATGCCCAACACATAGAAATACAGAGTATTATAGTCTTCCATCCTTAAGAACGAACTCTTTTCCTGAAGTTCACAACTCATACTCCTACCACACAAATACCCTTACTAACTATCAACACAAGACACAACAAAACACAACAACCCATAGGCTAAACATATGTCACAACAACACATAACAACACATATGCTAAACATATGTCACAACAACACATAACAACACATATGCTAAACATATGTCACAACACAACAACACCACGCAGACAATGACGCGAGGACTCTACCAATAACATATCAACTCGAAACAACCAACACCAAGTTCCCATCAACAAGTAAGACCAATAAGAAAGAAAAAGTCTTCCAAAACTAATACAAATTATAACATTCTTCCTTCCTTAAAAATGAACTTCGTCCCCGAAGTTCACACCCTCATTACCAACAAGAAAAACCAAGCAGTCATGCGAGCATTTGCACCTTCAAATATCAAGGGTACCCCTAAAGACTGTCATAATCCGATACAACATCGTAACCCAAAAATCCAACAATACATACATCGACGAGACATCCTAGCTGACACTGTCAAATGCCACCATCGAAATTTTCATATCCTACCAACATTACACCCACACAAGTACTCCAACTCTTTAATAACACCTACCAACACTCACTTGATAATATCAAACTCAACCTCTCAACAAGACCTAGCACCTAATCCACCATGAAGTACTCACAACATCACATACCATTTTACAACATAATACTCCTTAACTTCCACCACCATACCAAACATTAATACCACAACTTATCGTCATGCAAAATAGTTCTATCCTTTCACATATTATCACCGAATAACTAAGAACGCAACGCCACACTCATGCCTATAATAATACCTCAACTGCACAACTGATTAACAACAATTCACCCAAATTTTATCAATCAAATCACCATATTGTCTAACTATTCCACAAATCACGGTGACGACAAAGAGACAACCCGCTCTCCTCAAATGTTGTTACGCCCTCTAACCGCATTCATCATTAACTCGTCTCACCTAATATCGCTTAATACTCTAATACCAGCACTGTCAACTATACAACAACCCCAACATCATCCATTTCTCACATCACCTAGAATCCACCAAAAAATCCTCAACATAAAACATTAGTTCAATCATTTACCACGATTACTCATAACATCAATCTAAATTCTTTCCCTATCTCAACCACATAACACTCAACCATGATACGCTCTAACACCATATCCCAAGAAAATCCTCCAAACGACAATGAACCATTTACAACCTCAAGCACACCATAATTAAATTTCTCGACCTCCTCACACCCACCAAGTCAAAACATCCAAATACACATGTACATGCAAAAAGAAAAGGACAAAGAATTCAAAAAACACCACTGATAAAGCCCCACCGATTCGACTCTACTCTTAAACCCACCAGACAATAGCTAACAAAACGATAACAATAAAATACGACCTCTATACATATGCCCAACACATAATTAATGCAAGCCCTCAAGACACGATACTATAGTTAACCCATGGAGACTCCCCTTATCACATCACCGGCATAATAGACCATCAGACTAGTGACACCATTAAACAACAAAAGACTATACAAGCCATGATAAAGGTAACCTCACTTGACACACACATACTACCAATACTTCCCCATACACCTGTCTCAAAGCGTTACACGAAAACACTCAGACCTCAGTCAACTAATCCATCATACAAGTAACGAGCTAGTAATAACACATAGGCAATCCCAACAAGTAAACTAGATACCCATATATCCCAAACGTCACCCTCAAACTAGCGCAACTACGACATATTACTCTCTTCTTGTTCACAAAGTCAACATTCTTGCTACTCAATACTACAAAGGTTAACCCGGCAACACAACTAATTAGGAATTACCACCTCGACACTTCGCTTACTGACATGAAAACAGACTGCAAAATCATTACTCTTGTAACTACCTCCACACTCAACTATAATATTCATCCAAAAAAATACTATAGTCTCTTCAAAACATTCTCAACTCAACCACAACTTTGTCCTTTCCATCCCTAATACTTACCTCAAAATATGATCCTCAAAATATTCCTCTTCCACTTATCTCTTTTTAACTCATAGTTTCCAATACAAATTATTTTGTAAATTTATAAATATCATTCCATTTACGCTATTCTATTACTTCAATTCTTCCTTTCCTTCACCAATTCGCTATATATACTTCTTCCAATTCGCACCACTTAAAATTTCTCATTATCCCAAAGATTCACTTTCACTATTTAGTCCTCCCACAACGCGACTACCTTCTTATTACCTCAAGATTTTTACCTCGACAACACGTCGCTACAATCTTCCAATCATACGCAATAAATATTACTCTTATCACGCTATTTTTCTTTATTTGCTAATAATATGCCCAAACTGTTGGAGTAAGTGTCCTCAACAATAGTGCGATCACATAATTAAATCTCAATAATAAGAATACAAAGGCATTATGAATATTATAGTCAACTGGTCAACATAAATCGGTAACGATTGGCTCAATTGATTTTGACGTTACTGTCGTATGACGGTGGTGATCAGTTAATCCCTTGAGGTCACACCTAAAGGACAATCCCCTAATCATGTACATTAATTAATTGTATAGTGATACAGATTAATTAATCCCTTAAATTGAACCAAGTTTAAATTGTAAGTGAGAAATATATCTTATTGTACTATTATTAAATAAGATTCATTTTAGTAATTTAATTGTTATATTACTATGAATGCATTATGTTTATGAAATATTTGAGATAAGCAAAATTGGTTGATGATAATTACAAATTGTTGTAGATTATATTAACCAAATAAGAGATGACCCATTTTATTTACATGTAATTATAAAATGTGACTTAAAATGTTAAGTCTAATTTATTTGTTATGAAATTGCATTTAAATTAGTTAAATGTACATTTATAAGCAATAATTACATGTTACATGTCACATGTCACATATGTGACAAATGAGAAATTGCAAAAATAAAATGGACACCCATTTTTAATGGGTGCACCGGTTTTGGTGGGTGTTAGGGTAGGATTTAGGTGATTATGGTTGTTCTAATTAAGAATTGGAAAAAATCATTGCATACCTAAACCTAGCCCTAAGCCTATTACATTGTTAAGATAAAAAGCATAAGCATGCTCACCTACACCAAGGAGTGGTCGGTCTCCATGCTTGAATAAGAGGACTAGTTTTCCTCTTATTTTTTACTACTTGATAATATATTTTGTAGTACACTTATCTCTCTAAAATTTTCACTTCTCACACTAAGATAAAACTTAAGAAGTTTTACACATAAACTAAGTTCTTATATATTAATACAAGATTACTAAGAGTAGTAATAGTGGTATTAATTTTATCTTAAGGGCTACTACAATATTATACTAGTGTTCTTATTCTAAGAACTAGGAAATCATCCTTATATTTTGAGCTCAAGAACAAAGTAGGAAGGAGTCCTATTTTGTGCCCAAAATCCGTTCAAATCCATGTAAGGAACAATTTCTTCTTACTTCTTTGTATTTTAGTTATGCATGCATAAAATCCATTTGTTTAATGAGTAAACTAATCATATGATGATATTAGAAATGTCTAATATTGAGGTTAAGAAACTTACACAAACAACAACGAAACTCCTCATATATTATTACTATCCATCCTTACTATACCACAGAATGATGCTTACCTCATATCATACTTTCCATAATATTTCATTTCCACAATTGTCTCTTAGTTATCCGACTTTCCATCAAAACAATATCCATGTCCTATTTACACATCAAACAGACTAAGCTCGCTAGGTACCATCATCATTACATTCCTCAATATCGGTGCTAATCTCATATATCCCTAATCAACTCAAACATTTCCATTTTTCTTAAATACATTTCCCTTTATAACCATTCATATCTCTCTTCTAAATCCGCAATTGATACTTCACCATTCGCACATTATCATTTGATCATATAAACACGCACGCCTCTACACATTACTCCGCTCATGACATCATTATACCACCATATAACACAAAACCAGCTTCTTCCCCTCACGAGGACCAACAATCTACTCATCCCAATCATATATAACCACACACATTTCTCACAAACCAACACAACCATGGGGAACATTATTCCTATATAGAATCCGCAAACTCGCTCTCCAAGACGACACTTCTTTATACATATGCAAAATATGAAACAAATTAGTACATACAAAAATACATGGACAAATCAATTCCACAATTCATTCGATGTGGCGAAGCCACTTGGTTGAATACAACAAATTCGATCGAATATTGGACATTCGGTCCAGTACACTCTGTACTCGGTCAAGTACGACGCACTCTGTCGAATACATACATTACTCGATCGAAGTACACGCCCCTATAACCATCCAGACGCATAAGTTTTTAGACACTCGGTTGAGTGCAAAGTGCACTCGGTCGAGTACCCTGCACTCGGTTGAGTGCCTAATGCACTCAGTTGAGTGCGACGGATTTCGCAGCACTGACCAAGTTTTATAAAACGTGCATATCTCCCTCAATTCTAAATCGATTTCGGCTCATGACATACTGTTAGAACCGTAACATGACAATCTATCACCTCCATTTGGATTTACATCAATAGCCTTTTTAGAACTCAAGTTATAGTAATTTAAAGACAGACCTTCCAAAATCAAACTTCATATAAATCAAATTTTTCTTACCTAACAAATTTACCATTATTCAAGATAACTCATATCACATATAAGACCATAGTTCACAACCATTTACACGTTCTTATCATATCCACATATCAATATCAATTAACTAAAAATAGATCAAGTCAAATATGTCATTTATTCCACATAACATTCTCTTGTTCATTATGCGAACTCAAGTTTCATTACCACTTCATATCAAATTCATCACATTCCATACTCATCATCCTCCATAGTTTATATAACCACAACTACAACTTGGTAACCACATTAAACACACGTAATGCATACATATACATGTTTGTTGATAATGAAACATACGCTCATGCCAAAGTTACCACCATTCATGCATATTTCAAATCATACATGCTCAATATCATATTTCGTGCCAAACTTCAACACCGTTTAACACATTAAATTTCGTTCATGCTCATTATCATGCCATCATATTTCATACGCAACATGTAATCATACCACATCTCATGTAGTTTATGTGGAAAATATAGGTATATTTCATACATGAAATTTAAGGATTATAACGAAATTATAATATATGAAATACGAGTCATAAACGAAAAGCATAAATATTAGAATCAACCTTTGGTCCTAGCAATATGGCCTAAGAACAAATATCGAGATCGATATTCTCCTAATTGTTGCACCTAATATGCTCTGAGAAATGCCTTTTTCTTGTCCTAGAATGAACACCAAAAATTACTGATAATTTTTGTGAAAGTAATTGTGATCATCAAAAAGTAGAGAAGAGGAGTTTATATAAAACTCTCCTCCTCTCCTATTTGGACCGTCCAACTCGTAGTAGAGTAGAGGGAGGAGTCTGCCCTCTTTTTCTTCTACTTGTTTTAGGTAGTGGAGTCAAGATAGGAGTCTTCCCTCTTTTATTTATTTAATGTATAATATGTATATGTATTATTATTGTCATTTGTCACATATTAATAAGTCCATACAACATTTTGTAGTCGATTTATTAATACCGGTCTGACATCATTTATTATGACAATATCGTATAATATATATACGTCAATTATAAATATCGTATATTTATAATTTGCTAATTAAATATAACAGTTTATATTTAATTACGAATTAACATTTAATTCGTTTATGCTCACATTATTTAATCGTATTAAATAATTAAATTATATGCATTAATTAGATATAACAGTTTATATTCAATTACGAATTAACATTTAATTCGTCTCAGCTAGTATTATTTAATCGTATTAAATAATCGTATTATCATTACATTGACTAACCTTTTAGTCATATACATCGACTAACCTTTTAGTCATATAAGGTATCAATATGATTATATTTTTCATATAATCGTATCTCTCAAACACATCCTTTAGGTGTGACTTTTAGGGATCAGTTGATCACCGCCATTAAAATGACAATAACGTCAAACTTCTAGCAAGCCAACCGTTATCGATAAACGTTAATCAACTGATAAGAATACTAAGTAAACCCTGTGAACCTGTAAGAGATTTATACATGTTATCACACTAACTGTGGAGGACACTAGCTCCAACAATCTCCCACTTGTCCTCACAGGTGTATGTGCGATAACTGATTCTCATATCCAAAATTTCTCCTACTCAATGTAAAACAATTTGCAAAGTCCGTATTCACAAAGGTCGTATTTTACAAGTGATCTATATCAAGAGTGGTTTTCCAGACTAGAGAGTAACCTAACTGATAAACGAATCATTATTCGAGCATGGCCATGTATTTTAGTTACAACTCCTCGAGTGGCCCTGAGAAATAACAAAACCTGATAAAGGTTGGATATTTTCTTCAACTCGAATCCTGCAGATACAAGCATAGTATGAAATGACCCAGCAAAAATCTGCTTAGCCTCCTGTTACGGTCCACCATGAGAAAGAAACCAAAGTCACCCAAAAGCTGCCTTAATCTCAAGAGACAGTCGATAGTCAAAAGAATCGACTCTAGGAACACTATGGACGTCTTATCCACGACCTACCACCGAATGTTCTTACACATTTAGGACTTCATAACGTTGTCACGATGTCCTACGAGGTATCTTTATAACTCGTATATGTGATCGATCAGTCAACCGTTTGACTTATGGCTCGTTGAACCCACCATCAATCAACTTCACAATATAATTGCCAGAGTTATCAGCTCATGAGGGCGATTACGGACCAAAACAAATATAATGTAATTCAGTTCACTTTGTGGCGTTCAATGTTGTCGTACAATCCACATGAAAAACAAAATATGAAACAATACGATGATGTTATGAATAGTATATGAAAAAGAGACATTTATCTAATCCATATAAACAGCTACTTCAACTCAGGAACACGTTTAATTCCCATGGAAATAATGTGCCCTTCATGCTTATCATATTTTAACGGTTTAGTGAGAGGGTCCGCGATGTTGTCATCCGAAGCAATCTTGTCTATCACTATCTCCTTTTGCTCCACGTAATCTCGGATCATGTGAGCCTTCTGAAGTACATGTCTAGACTTAGGCTCCTTAGCTTGGAAGATGGCACCTCTATTATCACAATAGATGGTGATTGGGTCATTTGAACTAGGCACTACGGTTAGTCCTTGTAAGAACTGGCGCATCCATATAGCTTCCTTTGCAGCTTCCAAAGCGGCATAGTACTCGAACTCAGTTGTAGAATATGCTATAACACTTTGTTTGGAACTTTGCCAACTGACCGCAACGCCATTAAGAGCAAACACGAATCCAGACTGCGATTTCGAGTCATCTCGATCCGTTTGGAAGCTAGCATCTGCGTAACAGATTGCGCATAGCTCAGTATCTCCTCCATAAGTCAATACCCAATCCTTAGTCCTTCGTAAGTACTTAAGGATGTTTATAACAGCCATCCAGTATGTTTCACCTGGATTGCCTTGGTACCGACTCGTCATACTCAATGCATATGCCACGTCTGGATGTGTGCATATCAAGGCATACATGATCGATCCTATGGCTGATGCATAAGGAACACGACTCATGCGCTCGACCTCTTGCGATATCTTGGGTGCCTGAGTTTTACTCAAATGCATCCCAGAAGTCATTGGAAGGTACCCCTTCTTGGAGTTGGTCATGGTGAACCTTTCAAGAATCTTATATATATATATAGGACTCCAGACTGAGTGATAACATCCGTCGTGATCTATCACTATAGATACGGATCCCCAATATGCGTTGTGCCTCACCCAGATCTTTCATCTGGAAATGGTTCTTTAACCATACTTTTACTGAAGATAAGAGAGGAATGTCATTCCCAATCAAGAGTATGTCATCGACATACAATATCAAGAAGACAATCTTACTCCCACTCGACTTAACATACAAGCATGGTTCCTCGACCGATCGAGTGAAACCATTCTCTTTTATCACCTGGTCGAAACGATGATTCCAACTCCGAGAAGCTTGCTTAAGTTCATAAATGGAACGCTCAAGCCTGCACACTTTCTTAGGATTTTTAGGATCATTGAAACCTTCGGGTTGTACCATGTACAAATCCTCCTCCAAATAAGCGTTTAAGAAGGCGGTTTTCACAGTCATCTGCCAAATTTCATAGTCATGAAAAGCGGCAATTGCTAAGATTATCCGAATTGAACGCAACATAACTACGGGTGCAAAGATTTCATCATAATGCAATCCTTGCACTTGAGTGAAACCTTTTGCCACTAGTCGTGCCTTATAGGTGTCTGGTTGTCCTTCTACAGAATGCTTTATCTTATAAAGCCATTTGCACTGAAGAGGTCGTACCTTATCAGGCAAATCAACAAGATCCCATACGTCATTCTCATACATGGAGTCCATCTCGGATTGCATGGCTTCAAGTCATAGCTTAGAGTCGGAACAGGTCATGGCACCTTTATAGGTAGCGGGTTCGTTACTCTCTAGGAGCAAAATGTCATCTCTATCATTCTCCTCGACCATACCAATGTATCTGTCTGGAGGAATGGAGACTCTACCCGACCTCCTAGGTTCCTGAGGAATATTAACCGTAGCAGAAGTTGAAGGAACATCTTCCTCCATCGGTTGCTCGGTTGTTGGTTCTTGAATCTCCGACAGATCGAAGGTTCTATTACTTGACTTGTTCTCGAGAAACTCTTTCTCTAAGAACTTCGCACTAGCCACAACAAAAACTCTATGTTCGGTAGGCGAATAGAAGTAATGACCAAACATTCCTTTTGGATAACCAATAAAGTATGTCTTGACCGATCGCACGCCGGGCTTATCCTCGTGTCTCCACTTGACATAAGCCTCGCAGCCCCAAACCCAAATAAAGGACAAGTTAGGGACCATTCCCTTCCATATCTCATATGGAGTCTTGTCTACAGCTTTAGACGGACTTCGGTTAAGTATAAGAGCAGCTAACAAAAGAGCAAAACCCCATAGTGAATCAGGTACTACCGTGTGACTCATCATGGATCGAACCATATCAAGTAATGTTCTATTTCTCCGTTCGGACACACCATTTAATAGAGGTGTTCCAGGTGGAGTTAACTGTAATACTATGCCACAGTCTTTAAGGTGTTGATCAAACTCATTTGAAAGATATTCGCCACCACGATCTGATCGAAGTGCTTTAATCTTTCTTTCCAGTTGGTTCTCAACCTTATTCTTGAATTCCTTGAACTTTTCAAAGGACTCACTTTTATGCTTCATTAAGTAGACATATCCGTAACTACTCAAATCATCCGTGAAAGTGATAAAATATCTATAGCCGTCTCTTGCGTTGATTGACATAGGTCCACATACATCAGTATGTATGAGTCCTAATAGGTCACTACTACGCATTCCAACACCTTTGAAGGAAATTCGAGTCATTTTGCCGATAAGACATGATTCACACGTGCCAAATGATTCGTAATCAAATGGGGAGATAGTCTCATTCTCAATGAGCTTCTTTACACGTTTTTCATTTATGTGTCCCATACGACAATGCCATAGATAAGTTTGATCTTTGTCACCAACCTTTACTTTCTTATTATTCACATGTAATATGCCTGTGGTTTGATCTAAGATATAAATGCCATTCATGGAAACTGCTTTGCCATAAACCATTTCATTCAAAGAGAAAATACAGCTATTGTCTTTTATTGAACATGAAAAACCGTCTTTATCAAGTACGGAAACAGATATAATGTTCTTAGATAAACTGGGTATATAGTAACAGTTATATAAATACAACTTAAATCCACTCGGGAGTTGGATTACGTATGTTCCCATTGAGACTGCAGCAACTTTTGCTCCATTCCCGACTCGCAGGTCCACATCACCCTTTGTGTGAGGTGTGATGTTTTTTAGGCCCTGCAAATGATTACACAGATGAGAACCACAACCTGTATCAAGTACCCAAGTTCTGGAACTTGCATGGTTAATCTCAATCATATGAGTATAAGATGACATACCAACAGGAGTGACACGGCCTGCTTTTATGTCTTCACGGTACACGGGATAGTTCCTCTTCCAATGCCCAGTCTTGTGGCAATGGTGGCACTCTATGTCACTGTCCTTGCTCTTTACCTTGCCTTGTGAGCTACTAGTCTCACCAGGCCCACTCTTACCCTTTCCTGATTTCTTAAACTTTGGCTTCCCTACATTTAGGTCGCCGTGAGCCTTGCCCTTACCTTTGTTCTTGTTGGAAATCATGAGAATATCTTGCTTCATGCTCCCACTCAATTTCAGATCCTTCTCGGTCTGTACGAGAAGTGAGTGTAGCTCATAAAGACTTTTCCTCATGTCATTCATGTAGTAATTTGCCCTGAAAAGGGCAAAACCATCATGAAGTGAATGAAGCACACGGTCAATGACTATGCTCTCACTGATTTTGCAATCAAGTGCCTCCACTTTCTCGACATTCTCAATCATATCAAGAATGTGTGGGCTAACCGGTTGGCCGTTCTGGAGTTTCGCCTCAAAGAAGCGACAGGTATGCTTATAAGTAACGATTCTCGGTGCTTTTGAGAATTCGTTAGTGAAGGTGGTGAAAATCTTATTTGCACCTTGGGCAATGAAGCGTCTTTGCAAATTGGTTTCCATTGCAAAGATAAGTACGTTCTTTATCGCACCCGCTTCCATAACGAAGTCACTATAAGCAAGTGACTCGTTAGCTCTCGCATTGGGGCCTGGGTTTGGCGGTATTGGCTCAGTCAAGTACTGAAGCTTGCCGTCAGCAATGGCTGCATTCCGTAATGCCGCCTTCCAGTCCGCAAAGTTGGAACAGTCATTCTTCAGTCACGTGGACTGATTCATGTGGTCCATGAAAGTTTTAAGGCAGGACTCGCGTGAGAGTGTGGCCCTTGGCATCGGGACATTATTATGGCCAGCAATTTGTTATAACAGTATTATCAATATAAAATGAATTCTACACTGTGAAAAAGAAGAAAAACATAATAAGCGTACTCATCGATATGAATTAAGTCTAGTGCAAAACCTGTTTAATGCAAAGACTCAAGCATTTACACAATTGACCTCCCTCAAGAATTATATAAATGATCCTAAGACTCAATTATCTGTAAATTGATAAGCCAACCTCTTGGCTAATTCTACCTTTAGAATTCTTGGTCGATAAAATTTTATCTTTAGTCCATCATAATCACGAGAAACTCTTCGGATTATAATGTTGAGGAAAAATAAGTCAACACATACTACTTACCCAACGTAGAAGGGGTCATATGGAGAGTAAGGTCCTATATGCCTACCGACGAAGAAGGGATTCATAGTAGTTTGGCCTATAAAGACTAGTCTCAATTTTAGGTTTTAGAGGAAGATCCCATCAACTTTATTTTAATTCATTTTAAGTGAACGAATATCTAGCATGCGAGAATGAATAAACTAAGATGATGGCTTAAAATTCGTGTGACATCTTTATGTCCATGATAACTAACATCCAAACTATATGAGTCAATTTTCATGCAATTTTAGTAGTAGGTGGTTTGGTTTAAGCGGAATATGATGCACTAACTATCATGTGAAGAAAAGCAACAAGAACGAAAAATACGTAAAATTACAAAGTCCTAGTGTGGCCTATCTACCAAAATGAACAAAATACAACTTTGGAATCCATCCATGATTGGACCCGAAAAGCTTGTCTTGATGTTCCATCTTGGGCCATGTAGCGGGAGTGAGCAATCTGATCTCCATCTTTAGTCTTCTCAAATTACATTTAATGAATTACAAAATACAAACCTATTTACATTCTAATTTAAAACATAATTACAAAGAAAACAAAAAGGAGATTCGAGATCTCAAAATTACATCAAGATCATGTTTCCGTCATTACGAAAACATAATCAACTAATGTCACACTAGGTAATACAAATTACAACCAATTGCAAAAATACGTAAATAAACCATTCAACAAATTATTCAACAAAATAAAATGCATCAACAATAAATTAATCATTCAAGACATAATTCCTTAATTATGTAGAATAATTTATCCAATCCACCTTTTTTAAAATGATCAAAATTATGTGACAATTCCTTAAATACTCACAATAATTCCAATCAAACATAATCCAATTTTAATTCATATTATCGTATAATATGAATTAATCCAACATTATTTTAAACCATTTTAAAATAATTGGGTATCCAATAATTGTGAACTTTTTCACAACAATCATACATTATCATTATAATGCATAAATAAAAACATTCGGCCAAATAAAAAAAAATAAAAAAATAAAATAATCCGAAACAAATTTTTTTTTTTTTATAAACCACGGCCTGTTTTTTTTTTTTTTTTTAATTCATACTTTAATTTGATGTTGCTAATATTACAAGATCGGTACAATTATCAACATTTAATCATTATTAAACATTGATACAAACTAGATGATTCAATTTAACATTTTAAATGAATATCTAAATCATGATTAAATCGATTAACTTAATATTTGACTAATCATAATTGATTTGAACATCATTAAAATTAATGAATCATGATGCAAAACAATAATTTAACATCATGTATACCGAAAATATATAGCAAAAACAAATGTTTATAAACATCCAAAACAATTTCCATTTACATTTTAATTTAATCCTTATTAAATTAAAACATCTACAAATTTATCATATTGTCATCTTAACATATTAAAACAACAATATCAATAAATCAAAATGAAAAACAAGAATAAATGTGACACCCTCAAATTTGCGGAAAGAAAAAAAATAATTTAAGTAAATAAAAATGAGAATACATAACCAAGGTGTCTTAAATAAAAAGGTTCATAACAAAAAGGAAATAATATTATACAAAAGAAATATCTAAAACGGGAGACATATCTCCCGTATAAATACGGAAATAAAAGAGTGTATAATAATATACAATCCTAAGAACCGAATATAGGTCCAAGGTAAATACTTCGCTCGCTAGCTCGTCAATGTACCCAATGTATGCATCACAAACCTGCCAACCGCATTAAATATAAACACGGAAGCCACAGTCAGTGGGGAGTAACTCCGAGTTCTCCCAGCCACGAAATGTCGAGTTTAATAAAACATGAATAACATAAAAGCAATGTATATGGAAAATACAAAACTTAACATATACGATATGCTTTTCATGTTATGAAACAAATAACTAACATATAACCTAGCATATGAAAGCTATCATGTGAATCCGATAATAAACTATAACACGAGGTAGGGAAGCTGGTATGCTAGCTCAGAGGTTACCGTTAACATGGCCATGATACACTCAAACCCTAATCAAACATAATATCATGTGAATCAGTTAACATCCGGTAATCCAAACTCTATCAACCTTAGCCGGCTTGCATCTCACCTTCTAAGATTCATAGAATCATCAAACATGAAAGACCAATACGTCTAGAAACAGGCACAAGTTCTTAGCACAGTCAATAGTCGACTTCTGTAACTCGAGTCTATACCACAAGGTAGGAAAACATCCTAGTCCTAGACTGATCCGACCTAGCGACAACAGCTAACCCATTCCCTGTCTCATGACCAAAAGTACATGAGAAACTCTACTAGGCGACCCCCTAAGCAGAGATGGCTAGTACTTAAGCTGGCTCCATTCCCAAAGTGAAATAGGCAGCCATGCCCCGACTTGGATATAAACCCACCAAGCCGGAACACAAAAGCTATCGACGGTGAACATATACTTGTTAAAGACAGTAAGGCCTATCTATGTCATGGTCCAAGATACTCATTTAGAATTAGAATGGTCAAGACGCCATATACTCATAATTCTCTATGGGTACTTAGTCAACACGACATATAACATACAATCAAACAGTCACGAGAAGAAACTTCCTATCATGTGGCTAATGGCATATCAATAATAATCAAATATCATATCGCCTCATATCTACTAAGGCTAATTCATTAATTAAATACAACCTTACTTGAAGACAAATCCCCGACCCGAGTCCCGCGACGGGTCATCAGTCAAAACGGGGCTGACTAGATCTTAGTTTGACCAAACCCGTTTGGTCAAACCGGCTAGAAACAGAGTCTTTACCAATTAGACTTAGACATAAAAATTCAACATATTCATTAAATGTTATTTAAAACTTCTAACATGTGAATTATTAAATCTTACGAAAAACCCGCTTGACTTAAAGGATATAAATTTAAACTATGATCTCGTATTATAATGTCTAACATGTGAGAAATAATAATTTTATGAAAAACCTTTTTAATTAAATATTTTACTTATTAACATTTCCCACTTGCTAAATATTACAAAACACGATAAAATGGCAATAACTCAAAAACCGTCACAAGACCAAGGGAGGGACCCACGGCCTGATTTGGGCCGGACTTCACATGGGCCTGGACTGGGCCCACGGGCCTGGTTTGGGCTGTTTTGATTAAAATACTAACACCGTTTCTTAATATTTTCCCGCATGCTTAACATATTTAAAACACGTCAAAACAACAACAAAA